>JBAMJV010003695.1:0-50000 GCA_037951105.1 Echinarachnius parma
CCCGTTTGTTTTTTTGGCTGGTGGGGTACGAAGGTAAAACATAAATTTCTGGCAACGGGTAGTAATGCCCTTGTTCATTTGCCCAACTGGGCAACCAAAATTAAGTCTTTGACTGTTACTACTCCCTGTTTTGGGCCACCCAGTTATTGCGGTTCTTGACAACCTAATTTAAGGTTAAATGGAAAATCTGTGATTTTATTTAGCAGTCGGGCGGCCACCAGCTAAAATCTTTCTTGCATTGGTAAAACTAACTATCAATATGCATCAATACCTGAGTCATTTCTAATATCAGGTCACTTTCTTACCTTGTGAAACACAAAATTTTTATTTATAAGTTGGGAGACACAAGACACAACATTCAGTTCTTGGAACCTAAATGGGGTCTTGACCTTCACACAGTGGGTTCCTTGCCACTTGGTCTACACCCATTCGGTCTACTCCGTTTCTTTTAACACATCAGAATTTAGAATAATTAGAATCATAGAAAATTTACGATTGGGCATAAGGGTTGGGACAACTTTGGGGGTCTAAGGTCAAGTTTTGGGTTGGTGAAATGGAAGATCTATGCATTAGATTAATGCAGTGGGAAAACAAATATGCAGGGGCTCAGGCAATTTTTGCCCCTGAAATGCTGAAATGAACCCTGAGAATCCCTTTGATTTGCATAGAGTTCACTGCAAAAAGGGCTATTTTCTGTAGGCTAGCATGAAAGTTGCCCCGTCCCACGAGAAATTAATTCCTTGAATAAATTGGACAATAATGTAGACCAATTGTGTAGACCAATAAAACCTCTATAAGATATATCTGTAACTTTATCTTCCACCACAAACTTAACTGTGATAATATTTTTCAAGACTTCTTATCTTGGCCTGGGCATGAACTTTCAGAATTCCCAGGGTTGAAACAGGTCTGCATGAATTTCTTGATTTGTTTCACCTCAATTTGATGTTTTCATTTTCACAATCTTAGTGTTGTAATATTATATCACATGAATTTTCCCCTATTGTTTTCTCTTCTGAAGTCACCACAAGTGCCACATTTACCACTCTTGTATTTGGCACAAGTCCATGATGGAGTCTATCTGATGTGTCATTCTGACCACATGAAGGAAATTTAAAGCCCTGCCCTGCCATTGTGTAAATGTGTACATTACAGTCACGGTTTTAAATCCCCACCCCCCCCCCCCCCCCCCCCCCCCCCCCCCCGATTTTTTTGCATGATCGGAAATCGGCATGATTGGATCGTGATCGAAAGCTGATCAGATGATCACTTACAGCATTAGAGCTAAATAGTAGCCTCTGAAATTTAAAAAAAAGAAGCCCCCGAAATGATAAAAAAGTAGCCCCAGGAAGTGTGGGAAAAGGAGCCCCCCGAAACTTCCATAAGATTAGATAGGGAGCCCCGGAAATAAAATATTAATTATTTCTTCTCTGTTCTATTATAAATGAATTGATAATAAAAGAAAATCCTGAATCTCTTTTTCCCTCCTCCCTGCAGCCCCCTCCAGATAGTGCGGCTAGCTCCCAGGCAGCGTCCCCCGCTACCAGTGCACAGAACGCCCCTCGTAATGGCACCATCATTCCAAACAGGATATTCGTTGGCGGCATCGCTTTCAACGTAAGTCTTTGTCTTTTTATTGTGATATTTGGTTAATGTTGAAATAAATGAGTAATTGTGCTTCATGAATGTCTCATCGTTGGTGAGAGTGATAAGGGGCGTTAAAGTGATTTTGTATTGCTTAATAGAGTTATCCATATATCTTGTACAAGTTGTAGGTCTGAAGCCTCCTCTATGTGATGCAAAATTGTCAGAAAAATATTGGCCCAGCATTCTCCATCAGCATCAGTGGCACAACTTCAGTCCGGTCTATAAAGCCAGAAATCACTTGTAAACCCATTGATGAGAATTTGAGCCTTGTGTGGCCCAGTCGGGCAAGTAAAATTCTAGTGGCCCATAACCTAATCGGGTAGCCCCAATTAAAAAAAAAAAACATAGCAAATTCTATATATTTGGTTGGCCATTTGAGCTAGTGGAATTTAGGACCAATAACATTGGTGCCTGAGGCTATTTTAGTGGCCCGAGCCATTGGGCTCTGTACTAATTTTGAGCACTTGCATAATAGTCTGAACCCACTTACCCACCACCCACCAGGAAATTAAAAATTAGGCTCTCATCAAGTACATTATCACTTTAATTGATTTTATTTGCTATTTTTTTTACCTGTTTAATTGACACAATTTATTTACTCATTCAATAATAATACTAATAAGTTTGCATTTATATGACAAATCCATCCCTATGCACATTACAAAAAAAAACTTAAAGGGTAGTACAGTTTTGGTAAGGCTGAACTTTAAGTAACCAAATCCTGGACTGTAACATTATAAACTAATAGTTATAACTCCACCATACTCGAAAGGTATACAAAATTACAACGACTAAGTAAAAAGCATGTTATCATTCAAAAAGAGCCAATAAAACACAAGAGGGGCGCTCTCTAAAAAGGCTTTGGTTTCAAACCATTTTTTATACAAAATTATGCATGTGATGTTTTTATATTGAAATAATGATTAAATAGAGCGATCATCAATAACTATTTAAAAAACGCTTTTGAACATTTTGAAAAGTGTAAGCATTTTTTCAAATTTTTTGAAAAAATCATCTAATATTTGGGGGCTCAAATAATTAAAGGATCAGATATATTTATTGATATTTCAGCCGTTTCTGTGACCGATTTTGACCAAATAAGTTATTCTGCCATTAAAATTGCAGTTGTTCCCTCAAATTCGACCACTCAGTTTTTCATTACCTCACAAAAAAAATGTGATGTACAGCGCCCATCTCTACCAAAACTAAACTACCCCTTTAATATCTTTGTTATATTATAACAAAGATACAATAATAATACAAATAAACAAGTGAAGACGTTAAGGAATATTTAGGTGAAAATTTGAAATACTAATTTGCCTATCTCACTGCCTTAGCCTAGCATATTTTGGTCATGTACTGAGACCAGTGTCCTAGTCACTGCATTGTTCGCAAGTGGTGTGTTGACATTTGAAATGTTGCAGGCTGGCAGAGGCCACCGAACTGATGACATTCTGATTCGCGCTCTTTAGTCTTTGTCTCTGTCAATTTGTGTTGTATTGTGTGTACATGTGTGTGACTTGGTCAATGCTAGAAAAAACTTTTTGGCCTTGTGGCCCAGACTATCGGCTAGTGAAACAAAATGTTAACAAAATCTAATGGCCTGAAACCCCGATGCTAAAATTTTGGCCTTGAGGCCAAGACTGGCGAGTGAAACCAAATTTGTTTTCTTCAAAAAATCTATGGCCTGAGACCTGAATCTGGTGGCCCCAAATTAATCGCAAAAATGTTGTTATATTTGGTTTCCCTTTCGGGCCAGTAGAACTAAGAATCAATTGGTCAAAGCTAATTTGTAGTGGACCTGGGGCTAGAGGCCTGTGCTAATTTCAAGCACTGTGCAAAACCATGCCCGTAGTGCCATGCTTGAAATACACTAAGCATTTTTCAATTTTCATCAAATTGATTTGCCCCGACTGGGTAACCAGAATTTTTTACACTTAAATTATTTTTTTAATTAAATTTTTTTTTTTGATGGGGGGGGGGTGGGGGGGGGGGGGGGGGTGGGTGGGGGCACCCACTTTTTTTTTCGGGCTTCTTTTCAAGCTAGCCTGCATGAAAACAACACTCTAAAATTTGCTTTGCATTAACCTAAAATGTAATTTTACGGGGGCTTCTTTTGGCATTTCTTGGGTAATCGCCTGAGCCCCCATGTATTTTTTTCCCACTAGTGTGGCATGAATTAAACCCCCAAGGCCCAAAGTTTATTTTTTGTGGTTCCTTGTAAGTGGACCTGTACCAACTTCAGCAAAATGCTATTAAATGTCTAACTTCGCTGACTCCATACATTTCAAATTTACAATTCAATTATTGAACACTATCTACAGGACCCTAAATTTGTCTAATTATAATCTTCCGTTCAAGAGTAGCACATCAATGTTAATGGTCCGAGAACAAATTAAAAGGGTGTGGGAACGTATTTTCTTTTTGCTGGCACTACGGTGTGGAATAGATATATTACGAGAAATTTAAAAATGTATTTATTTTGTTGTAGATTGGAGAAGTTGTACCTGTATCGCATTGTTATTAACTGGAAATGCGCTATATAAGTGTAAATTATTATTAATTATAATATTATTAATTCAAATGTTTTTTATATTTTGTTTTTTAACACGTGACCATTTTTAGCCTACACTTCATTTGTTTCTATCTACATGCAAGCGATAATAACAAGTTGCTGTATGATATGGATATGCCACATGCACTGGGTACCATCTATCTTTAAAGGGACTTAGTAACATTGTCCAAATCCTCAAAATAAAATTGTAATTCTAGCGGTTCCTTTATACCTTGTTGTATCGTATTAACAATAAAATCATGGGACAGCTTTCGGTTTTTCAAATTTCCCTTTCATTACAAAGATATGTATGATTGAAGTATTTAGATAAGAAAATCTCCGGGCGAGATTTTCATCCCTGTACAAAGTGAATGCAGTGAGTTGGTGAATATATCACCCAATATCACTTTGCATTTTCGCTCATTACTTGGCCATACATTGTCCATTAGACCTGAAATTTTCACACAATACCCTGAGGACATATGAGATAAACAACAGTATACATTGCATCAACCATTCATCAGTTTTTGCACATTCTCAACAAAGTTACTAGATCCCTTTAAAGGGGTAGTCCGGGCCTGATATAACTATTCGTTTTTTGAATAAGCAGAACAAGACGAATGATTGGTGAAATTTGATCAAAATCGGACAAGAACACGGGAGTTATACCTGTTTGAAATATTATGTAATAATGAGCGATCGTTTCAAAATTGCCGCCATATGCAACCTCATTCACGAGCACCTCGCCATGGCTTTAGTACTTGAAAATACACTTATTTCTTCATTTTTCGATTCTAAAATTAACTTTTCTCTCCTTTTTCACGAATTCCATAAAAGAATATCGATGGGGGCAAACCTCATTTGAATGTGTAAGCTCATAAATTTGCTTTGTTATGAAGAAATTTAAATTTTGTTAAATTTCCATGTAGAGAGTCAAAATGGCTGCAGCTCGCAAGTGACGTCACGATCGATAGCAATTGCGAACGATACTAAAAATCGGAGCAAAGTTCGTCCTGTCATAACTTTGTTATTGCTTATCCGTTTTGGCTCAAATTTTCGATCCCGATTCTTCATATTCACCTCATTTATAGCAAATATCACATTTCTGGGGTGGAATTCCTCTTTAACACTTTGTGCACTGTGCAGTAGATCCCCCCCCACACACCCCCCCCCCCCCCCCCCCCCCCCCTGTCGGCAGATTAATTTAAGCGTGCATGCGCGCCCCACGCATCGTAATATTGTAGTGCGTGCGCACGAAGCCCACGCATCGTTGTCTGTGACTAGAGTCGAACAAATCGGTGCGCCGTGTGTGACAAGTCGAACAAGCGCTCAAAGTGTTAAATTAGACCAGTTGGCAGTTGCTAGACATGCAATGTATGTAGAACTTGTCATGTATGAAGTTCCTCCACTTAGAATTCTGTAGCTCAGATTTCAAACAGTTCAACTTGTGCATGTACTGTGTGATACTAAGCAACCAAAAAAATACACGGGGGCAAAGGGCAAATAGCCCCCGTGAGCCCCAAAATAGCCCCTCGTGAATAATTCACGAGGGCGTTTTTCTCCCTCAAAATTTTCAAAATCGCCCTCGTGAAAAAAAAGTATTTTTTGGGTTGTCGGAACCGGTGTGATGGACCCAACCGATTCAGCCTTAATCATTATTGAATAAATTTAAATATATTTACTTTCTAGCCTGTGGTAAGTCCTTCCTGATATCAGGGCAAAGAGCCCCCGTGAGCCCCAAAATAGCCCTCGTGAATAATTTCACGAGGGCGTTTTTCTCCCTCAAAATTTTCAAAATAGCCCTCGTGAAAAAAAAAGTATTTTTTGGGTTGTTACTAAGGTATGTGTGTATTGCATGTGCTGTACATTGTGCACGTGACAATGTACACACACACTTTCTCATCTCTCTGGATTCACTTCTTACACAAACACTATGTACACACACACACACACACCCAACATAGCAGGCACATGGTATGCACACACATGGTCATTAGGGGTAAACTTGTTGCAGTTTGTTTTGTAGATCTGTGTCTGGGCCCCCTGTTCTGATTTTCTCTACTGTATCTCCAATCTCTCTGTCATCTAGATCCATGACCATATTGCCCTGTAAATCCTGATCACGGGACAACTATTTGATGAGTCAATCACGCATGTTTGTTCGCACCTTGAGCTATGTTTATTTATGTGATAATATGCTCATCGAACAAATTGATAGGACAATATATACATTACTATATACAGGATCCTATGCATGCATGCATTGCATACAAAAGGTAGCGGAAGCTTTCAGAGCCAGTGTACATCTACGGTCGTAACCGATACTGCGCCAAAACTGATCCAAGTTCTGCTAGCTAACTTCAGTTTTACCGATCCTAATGGCTTGGTCACACGATACTTGCGACGACCTGCAACAGCCTGCAACAAGACAATAGAACTTATGAAGGGCCGATCATGTTCGAAATAACTAGACGTTACAACAGAATGCAAATATCGCAATAAATTCGGTCTAATTCCCAATTATAGCCATAAATAGGTTTTGTGTATTACATTTCGGCTAAAATAAACCTTACATCTGATTTATTGTGCTTAATAAGCATTATAAGCCCGGTTTTGGGTTGTTGATCAAACAATAGCACGACCGGTCACGTGGAACGCATGCGCCGTGTGTTCTCTTGCGACGGCAGTTTCCCGTCGCAAGTCTTGTCGCAAGGTTTTTGAACATCAAAAAGTCGGTTCAAAATCCGTTGCGATCAAAACAATAGAAGAGAGAGAGAGCATGCGGTGAATGCGGTTAGTGCGGTGGCTGCAGCTCACCCCATTGTCCCATTGAAATTGTATCCATGGCAAATATTCATGGTTTGGTAGACAATACTTAATCCTGAATACTTCAGGCAAGTCTCATCGCATGCGGTAATTGCGGTGACCTATTGAAATTGTATCCATGGCAACGATGCATTGTTTGGTAGACAATGATTTATCCTGAATACTCCTGGCAAGCCTCTAGATTTTTCTGCTTTTCATCAAAAGTTATTTATTCTCATTACATACCCTTACCATTGAAAGGGAGGTGTTCAACCAACAGATTTGTATTATCATTATTGGGATCGGCATCCACATGACAACGATCGAAGGGGGGGGGGGGGGGGGGGGTCTCGGCTCTTGCGCTCTTGGGCCCAAGATTCTCTTTCATGTCCCACAGTTATTATTTTTGTTGTTTTTGTACCTTGTTTACCGCGGTAATTTATATTTGGCCCATTGGGGGTCTTTGTATGAGCTAATTAAGAGCCAAAAGCTTGCAACACGTCCTATGTTTATATTTTGCATTTGTCTTTGCTATGACTCCATACTCAGGCTAATTTCAATAGGGTACCCATCGCTAGTATGCTCCCCGGGGAGTAGAGGATGTGTACAATGCGGGTCTGACGCTTAGAGGCTATTAGGCGCTTTATAAATACGAACTATTATTATTATTAATTATTATTAAATAATATTATTGTTATAATTATCAATGTTACTATTAGAATTATTATTATTAGGAGTAGTAGTAGGCCTAGTTGTAGTAGTAGTAGTAGTAGTAGTGGTGGTGGTGGTGGTGGTGGTGGTGGTGGTGGTGGTGGTGGTGGTGGTGGTGGTGGTGGTGGTGGTGGTGGTGGTGGTGGTGGTGGTGGTGGTGGTGGTGGTGGTGGTGGTGGTGGTGGTGGTGGTGGTGGTGGTGGTGGTGGTGGTGGTGGTGGTGGTGGTGGTGGTGGTGGTGGTGGTGGTGGTGGTGGTGGTGGTGGTGGTGGTGGTGGTGGTGGTAGTGGTAGTGGTAGTGGTAGTGGTAGTGGTAGTGGTAGTGGTAGTGGTAGTGGTAGTGGTAGTGGTAGTAGTAGTAGTAGTAGAAGTGGCACTTGGCCCCTAGTTTACCAAACTTCTCATGCAAACACACACACACACACACACACACACACACACACACACACACACACACACACACACACACACACACACACACGCGCATCCAGCATTACACATACAGTAGACATGTCCCCATACAATGTACACTGTCTTACAATGTGCTACATGATAAGGCAAACTTGTTGCAGTGTGATTTGTAGAGCTGTCTAGTCTAGGGCTGGAAATTGCGTTCACTTTGACATTACACATAACAGTAGACATGTCCCCATACAATGTACACTGTCTTACACAATGTGCTACATGATAAGGCAAACTTGTTGCACTTTGATTTGTAGAGCTGTCTATTCTAGGGCTGGAAATTACATTCACTTTGACAGAGTGTGACCTTGGACTAGGGTCTAGCCTCTATTATTTGCAAAGAGTTTAATTTCTTGGCTTCAACCCTGCTGCATGCTATCTGGATTAAATATTAACCTATTCCTGATATGTGGGTCATTTACCACCAATCTAAAAATAGAACCTATGAATGATTGATTCATGTACTAGAGTACTCTAGCTGATCTAGCTGAGCATCGTTGCATTGTTTTTAACTGATCATGTTTTATAAAATATGTGTATGTATGGAGATAACTTTCCTATCCTACATAATTATAACTTTAAGTTGAACTTGGATTCATTTAGTTAAGGAAAATAAGACTATTTATTCTCATACTTTACAACGCTAGCACAACTTTGTGTTGTTGTGCAGTATGATGTATGCCACCTCCCAAAACAGATCTGAAATTACTCATTATTACTCTAAGTCTACCCTTACCCTTATTGTAATTGGGATTGGAATTAAAATAAATGTGCATGGGCCACTCTGTACATCTGGAAAGTACATTCGCTGTGAAAGGCAGCGAAAAAAATACACGGGGGCGGCGGGCGAATTCGCCCCCGAAAAAAAAATTCGCCCCCAAAAATGTATTTATTTATTTTATTTTTAAAATATTTTTTTTTATTTAATTTTTTTTGATTTTTGGGATTTTTCTGTTTGGATTGTGATCAAATGCTTATAAAATGATCACTTTACAGCATTATAGCTTATTAGTAGCCCCTGAAATTCGAAAAAGAGCCCAGAAATTTGTAGCCCCCGAAAGTTGGAAAAGTAGCCCCCGAAAATGGAGCCCCCGAAATAAAAATATTAATTTTTTCGCTAGTGAAAGGTAACCTAACTAGACGCTATGCAGAGCACACTGCAAAATACTAATGTTCATATCTATGTGAGAGGCTGAATTGAAGTGTTGTCAACTTTGACTAGGGTCTAGCCTCTCTTTAATATTTGCAAAGAGTTTTATTTTCTCTCCTACAACCCTGCCTCATGGCTCATGCTATCATGATTAGATATTAACCTATTCCTGCTATGTGGGTCATTTACCATCAATCTAAAAATAGAACTTATGGATGATTGATTCATGTACTAGAGACTAGAGTACTCTAGCTAGGCCTTGTTGCATTGTTTTTAACTGATCATGTTTTATAAAATATGTGTATGTATGGAGTAAGGCTGTCGATTTCGGGTATATTTACTACCCGGGACTCGCGATAATTTTTCGGGCGAGTCCCGGGTACCCGAAATTGATAAATTTGTTGATTTCGCTATAGGCATGTCACGGCGCTGGGAAACATGTTCATTCAAGTGACAAAAATGCAGCGCATTTATCTTATAAAATACAGCAAATTCGTAAATCAATTTTTTGCTTTTTTTCGGGATATCGAGTATCGATTTTTGCGCCCGGGACTCGACATTTTTCGGCGGGACCCGGGTACCCGGGACTCGTCAACAGCCTTAGTATGGAGATAACTTTCCTATCCTAATGTATATAACTTTAAGTTGAACTTGGATTCATTTAGTTAAGGATAATAAGACTATTTATTCTCGTACTTTACAACGCTAGCACAACTTTGTGTTGTTGTACAGTATGATATGCCACCTCCCAAAACAGATCTGAAATTACTCATTATTACTATAAGCCTACCCTTACTGTTATTGTAATTGGGATTGGAATTAAAATAAATGTGCATGGGCCACTCTGTACATCTGGAAATTGCATTCGCTGTGAAAGGTAACCTAACTAGACGCTATGCAGAGCACACTGCAAAATACTGATGTTCATATCTATGTGAGAGGCTGAATTGAAGTATCGTGAGCTTGCACTCGGGTCTAGCCTCTATTATTTGCAAAGAGTTTTATTTTCTCTCCTACAACCCTGCCTCATGGCTCATGCTATCATGATTAGATATTAACCTATTCCTGATATGTCGGCCATTTACCATCAATCTAAAAATAGAATATAAGGATGATGATTCATGTACTAGTACTCTAGCTAAGTCTTGTTGCATTGTTTTTTAACCGATCACGTCATTAAAAAAATTAAATACATACATGATGACACACGCGGTACCCCGGGGGGCCGGGGTACCGCGTTGTGTAGCGCCATCTTGCGTCCAACCGTACCGCAGCTATTGCGTTGTGCATGCAGCGCAGCGCGCGATTGTATGCTCGCTATACCCACAGTACAGCCCATAAAATTAAATAAATAATTAAACAAAATGGCGGATTTTCGTCTGGTACCCCGGGGTACCGTTTATGTCATCACATGTATAAGTATGGAGATGACTTTCCTATCCTACATATAACTTTAAGTTGATCTTGGATTAAGTGAAGGAAAATAAGACTCCTTTTCCCACATACTTAATATAAACGCTAGCAAAACCTTTGTGCCGTTGTGCAGTTCGATATGCCACCTCCCAAAACAGATCTGAAATGACTCATTATAAAGTCTAAGCCTACCCTTACCCTTATTAGGTTATACATATACATATGTATAACCTATTGATTTCGTCAAGATTTTTATTATTATTTATTATTATTATTATTCTTCCGATTTTGTTCGTCGCATATCTCAAGATCAGATGAATCAATCGTCATGAAACTTCACATGATGATAGATCATCATCTGACTTAGTGCAACGTAATCATTTTAATCTCGTCAGATTACTGTGACGTCATCAGGACGCCATTTTGTCAAATTTCAATAATCATCATAACTCAGTCATGCATCATTAATTTCACTTCAAATTTTGCATCAATATCAATCAGTTCAATCGTCATCTTTAAAGCTCATGCGCGTGCGCTTACACTCGGAGACGCGCGCGTACGCGTCCGTCAAGTGAATTTTTTTTTTTTAAATGTTCAAAACCCCAACCCGAGTAATTTACTATATGTTTCAGACAATTTTAAGCGTTTCAAAAAATTCCGCGCGTGCGCGTCGGCGCGCGCGTATTTGCGCGCGTAACGCGAATGAATAGGAAAATTATCGTTTTTTCACGTGTTTTGCATTCCTTATAGATCCTTTAACACACCCTATCAATTTGAGTCATTGTTGACTCATAATGACGGAGTACGCGTGCGTCAAAGTCAAAATTACGCGCGCACGCAAAATGGCAAAACATGGTAAAAACATCTTTTTTTCATTCGGCCATAACTTTTTAAAAAGTCCACAAACATACAATTTTCTTTTAATATTCGGATAGATTATGAGTTGTAGATACAAATTCATACCTCATGTATGCCGAGTAAATGTTATAAAGTCAAAACTAGATTTTGAATTCGTCACTTTTGACGAATTAAGGTTATACATATCGATTTATTATGATAAAAGGATGATTCCAAAAATAACTACTCAATCATCATATCAATAATAATAGATTCCCCCCACCCCTGAAATGCGAATTTTAATCAATTTCAATCAATGTTGAAATCGATCACAGTGGACTATTGACCATATCTCGCTTATTTTCCATCAATTTTCTCCCAAATTTTGATATATCGTAGCTGATGTCCTGCTCTATTCGGAATCTTTTCACAACAATTCGTTATGTTAACTGGATCCTGATGAATTGTTTGATTGTAAATAAGAGTCCAAATCTGATAAAAATTGAGGTTTAGCCAAAACGTATGTTATCGACCTATAATTGCTGAAGAAATTATGCTATCAATTTGAGATTTCGCATGTAGATAGTGCAATCACTGATGTATCTTTCCCGATTTCCCATTTTCGTTAAGAGATCTAATGTTGGTCTCCCGGTATAATTTGTGACACAAGATCAAAGGGTCGTGGGTTCGAATCCAAGGCAATATTTTTTAACTTTCTTTTTTTCTTCCTTTTTTCTCTTTTTTCAGGGGTGGGGGGAATCTATTATTATTGATATGATAATTGAGTAGTTATTTTTGGAATCATCCTTTTATCATAATAAATCGATATGTATAACCTTAATTCGTCAAAAGTGACGAATTCAAAATCTAGTATTGTTTTTGTGTCTGTATGCCAATGCATAGAGACACGAAAACAAGGATTTTGTTCGTCGGATACCTGAAGAACGGGTGCAGCTATTGTCCTGAAACTTTGCCAGATGATAGATCTTGGTCTAACTTAGAACTGCCAAACTTTTGAGTGCCGCCGACTATTCGTGACGTCATCAGGACGCCATTTTGTGAAATTTCATTCATGGATGTATCTCAGTCATGCATCTTCTATTTCCCTTTAAATTTGGCACCAACAATTATCACGCCGAGTGGCAACTTTTCCGATTATGCGCATGCGCATGCGCTACGTAACAAGCGCGTACGCGCCCGTCTAAGGATCTTAAAATCTGAAAATGCTCAAAAACAACCATTTTGTTATTCGGGCATAACTTTTTTTAAAGTCCACAAAAACCCATTTTTATTTTAATATTCGGATAGATTATGAGTTGTAGATGCGAATTCATACCTCATTCATGCCGAGTAAATGTCATAAAGTCATCATATTGACGGTTAAAAATTAAATAGCGCACGAGTGTGAAAATTTCCCAAGTCTGGTCTCTTATCGGCCATAACTTTTTAAAAAGTCCACAAACTCGCAAATTTCTTTGAATATCCGGAAAGATTATGAGTTGTAGATGCGAATTCATACCTCATTTATGCCGAGTAAATGTTACAAAGTCATCATATTGACCGTTAAGATTTAAAAAGCGCACGAGTGTGAAAATTGGCTAAGTCTGAACAGCGCCATCTAACATCTAAGGGCGAACAGTTCTAAACAAATAATTGGCAAAATATGGTAAAAACATCTTTTTTAATTCGGCCATAACTTTTTCAAAAGTCGAAAAAACCCCAATTCTATTTGAATATTTGGATAGATTATGAGTTGTAGATACGAATTCATACCTCATTTATGCCGAGTAAATCTTCTAAAGTCATCGAATTGACCGCTTAAAGTTGAAATCGCGCAAAGAGTGTGAAAATTGGCTAAATCTGGTCAAACATGCACTTCTCTTATCGGTCACAACTTCTTTGATACATGGAAATATCCAAATATTTTTTTCATATTCTGAAAGAGTATGAGTTGCACATATTTTTAGAATTTTAACATTGGCCAATCAGATTTTGTAAAGTCATCATAGTGCACGATAAAGAAAAAAAAAGTTCAACCTTCAATTACGACCTGTTCCCGTGCTCAAATCGTGAAATAAAATCGAAAAAATGATTGTGTAGAGGAAACTCAGCTTTAGCATACTGAAAACCGGGTCAAAATCGGCCAAAGGAAAGGTGTGATATGGTTGAAATAAGACGTCAGGTACAGAGCCATTTTACAGTCATTTTGGTCAATTTAAGAGCTCCCCCCTCCCCTTTTGTTATGAATTAATATTGTTACCCTATGTTGTGTCATTCATTTATGCCAAGTAAATGTTATGACATCATCATAATTACGCGTTGAAAAGTCAATATCATCATATCGTAATTTCAATATGTATAACCTTAATTCGTCAAACGTGACGAATTCAACATCTAGTATTGTTTTTGTGTCTGTATGCCAATGCATAGAGACACGAAAACAAGGATTTTGTTCGTCAGATACCTCAATAACGGGTGCAGCTTTTGTCCTGAAACTTTGCGGAATGATAGATCTTGGTCTAACTTAGAACTGCCAAACTTTTGGGTGCCGCCAACTGTTCGTGACGTCATCGGGACGCCATTTTGTGAAATTTCATTCATGGATGTATCTCAGTCATGCATCTTCTATTTCCCTTGAAATTTAGCACCAATAATTATCACGCCGAGTGGCAACTTTTCCGAGTATGCGCATGCGCATGCGCCACGTAACAAGCGCGTACGCGCCCGTCTAAGGATCTTACAATCTGAAAATGATCAAAAACAACCATTTTTTAATTCGGGCATAACTTTTTAAAAAGTCCACAAAAACCCAACTTTCTTTTAATATTCGGATAGATTATGAGTTGTAGATGCGAATTCATACCTCATTCATGCCGAGTAAATGTCATAAAGTCATCATATTGACGGTTAAAAATTAAATAGCGCACGAGCGTGAAAATTTCCCAAGTCTGGTCTCTTATCGGCCATAACTTTTTAAAAAGTCCACAAACTCGCAAATTTCTTTGAATATCCGGAAAGATTATGAGTTGTAGATGCGAATTCATACCTCATTTATGCCCAGTAAATGTTACAAAGTCATCATATTGACCGTTAAGATTTAAAAAGCGCACGAGTGTGAAAATTGGCTAAGTCTGTATATTGCCATCTAACATCTAAGGGCGAACAGTTCAAATCAAATAATTGGCAAAATATGGTAAAAACATCCTTTTTTTAATTCGGCCATAACTTTGTCAAAAGTCGACAAAAACCCAATTTTATTTGAATATTTGGATAGATTATGAGTTGTAGATACGAATTCATACTTGCTTTATGCCGAGTAAATGTTCTAAAGTCATCGAATTGACCGGTTAAAGTTGAAATCGCGCAAAGAGTGTGAAAATTGGCTAAATCTGGTCAAACATGCACTTCTCTTATCGGTCACAACTTCTTTGATACATGGAAATATCCAAATATTTTTTTCATATTCTGAAAGAGTATGAGTTGCACATATTTTTACAATTTTAACATTGGCCAATCAGATTTTGTAAAGTCATCATAGTGCACGATAAAGAAAAAAAAAGTTCAACCTTCAATTACGACCTGTTCCCGTGCTCAAATCGTGAAATAAAATCGAAAAAATGATTGTGTAGAGGAAACTCAGCTTTAGCATACTGAAAACCGGGTCAAAATCGGCCAAAGGAAAGGTGTGATATGGTCGAAATAAGACGTCAGGTACAGAGCCATTTTACAGTCATTTTGGTCAATTAAAGAGCTGCCCCCTCCCCTTTTGTTATGAATTAATATTGTTACCCTATTTTGTGTCATTCATTTATGCCAAGTAAATGTCATGACATCATCATAATTACGCGTTGAAAAGTCAATTATCATAATATATCGAAATTTCAATATGTATAACCTTTAATTCGTCAAAAGTGACGAATTCAACATCTAGTTATTGTTATTAGAATTGGAGTGTAAATGAATGTGCATGGGCCACTCAGTATGTCTACAGAGCTCTGGAAATTGCATTTACTGTGACGGGTAACCTAACCAGGCACCGAGCAGAGCACACTGCAAAATACCGATGCTCATATCTATGTGACAGGCTAAATTGAAGTATTGTGACCTAGGAATGGGGTCTAAGCTCCATTATTTTCTCTGACACTTCATCTCTGCGCTATCTGGATTAGATATTAACCTATTCCTGCTACGTGGGTCATTTACCACCAACTTTAAAATAGGACTTAAAGTGATCCATTAATTTACCAAATTCAACTATAACCACTTGGAGCTTCCACACTTCTGTTGTTTGGCTTTGATTTTTTGTGTTATCTCCCTTATTATGTAGATGTTTAAGATTGAATTGAAAAGCATTCCGGAATGCGTTTTAAAATTTTATTGTAGTCGAAAGTATGATCATATTCTGGATACTTTGCGATCGGGGATAAAATCAGACATCATTTTAACTTTTTGTTCACTAGGTAAACATTGTTCCAGTTCTTATAAACATGTTCCCAATGAAGCTAAATATTGTCAGTGGCGTAGCATAGCCATACTGAAGGGGAGGGGGGGGGGGGGGGGGGGGGGGGTGCGCACTCCAGACCCCTGTTGCAGAAAGAGATACAAATGATTGTAAGTCAGAAAATTTGCGTGTTTAGAGCATTTAGAGCACATTTTCTGACTTGAAGATAATTGTAGCTTACACTCGATTGTATCTCTTTTTGCAAGAGGGCCCTTAAAGGGACTTAAGTAGTAACATTGTCCAAATCCTCAAAATACAATTTTAATTCTAGCGGTTCCCTCATACCTTGTTGTATTTGCATTAACAATAAAATCATGGGACCGGTTTTGGTTTTTCAAATTTCCCTTTCGTTACAAAGATATGTACGATCGAAGTATTCAGATAAGAAAAACTCAGGTGGAGTTTTTCTTCTGTGTACAAAGTGAGTGCAGTGAGTTAGTGAATATCAATTTGCATTTTCACTCATTACTTGGCCATGCAATGTCCATTTGACTTGAAATGTTCACACAATACCCTGTGGACATATGAGATAACAACAATATATACATTGCATCAACCCTTCATCACTTTTTGCACATGTCAACAAAGTTACTAGATCCCTTTAATGTATTTATTTATTCCAAAATTTTCACTTCATGTTTCATATCGCTTTTTACCCCATATTATTTTGGGGCACATATCATCTGCCCTCTTGTCCCTGTGCCACTGAAAATTGTGTTAAACTGACTAGATCATCTTATCTTATCTCATCTCATCTTCTATTTTTCAGACATCAGACGCTGAACTCAAGAATTTTTTTTCAGCATTCGGGGCGGTGAAGGAGTCGAAGATCATCGCAGACAGAGCTGGAGTCTCAAAAGGGTTAGTTCAAAAAGGTTTCTCAAAACAAGTGCTGTAATCAATTTTATGTATACCCCCCAAAAAATCTAGCAGCCCCCCCCCCCCCCCCCCCCCCCCCTCTACTAAAAAAAAAAATAGTACTATGGAAATGAGCTAAGGGGGCAGTGAGTGAAAAAAAATGGACTTTGGGCCATATATATTTTGGCCCCAAGGTGCCAGAAAGTCTGAAAGAGCACCCATAATTTTACGTAGAGATTTAATGTATGTAAAACAATTTTGGGAGTGTTGATAATGATCATGATGTATACAGTCTTGACAAATTTGCTCCCCAAAGTATTGTATTTCCTTGTCAGGGGTCCTCTTAGACATGGTTACAGAATAGGTTTTCCCGTCAATTTTAACACCTTTGTCATTCAATTTTATACATTTTTACTTCCATTTCGTCCCGAGAAGCCGAGAATGTGCCAATGCCAATTTTTATTTCGTTCTCGACGAAATTGAAGTACAAATTTATAAAATTGAATGACAAAAGTGTTAAAATAGACTGGAAAACCTATAGTAGTTATAATTAATAAATATCAATGCTATAGCTAGTCAATGTTTGAATTGATCTGATCACAAAATGGAGTGATGATTGAGAACACATGGTTCATTATTATTGTGTTCATGATGCTCTCTCCATTCATATGATACTCAGTGCCATACCAAGTAAAGCACGGGGGTGTAGGGGGGCAGGGGGGGGGGGGCATTTCCCCCCTTTATATTAAAAAACAATTATAAAAATAGGGGTATGATAATGATTAAACATAAATAAAGAAATATATAGAGTGTGCGTGCCCCTAATAATGTACGTGCCCCCAAATCAGTCGAACCAAGCTACAACGCTTATGATATGTGTGTACAGATTTAGTTCTGGAACGGAAGAGTCTCCAGACCCCTGACAAATTCCATTTGAATAACTGGTTGAAATGATACTCTGTAATTAGGTCAGAAGTTTGATCATCATACAAAACAGGGATGATGATGATGGGTCTTGATTCACCTTGCTGTAACATGAGTTGTATTTATTGTAATACCATGCATGCATGTATGAAGTTTATACGTTGTGTGATCATAAGACGAAAAACTTGACTTCTTTAGTGATGGAAAGAAGGGAAGGAGGGGGGGGGGAAGCTTCACCCCCACCCCCAATAACAAAAGATTTGCCAACAGATGCTGTATACATGGGTGTGCATGCAAATTGGTTGGTATAAATGTGGAAATAGAGGGCTCGCACGTACCGTTGGTTTTGGGCGGCTGAAAGGTAAACTTATATTATGTATATACATGTTACACATAATAAATCTAGCTTGTGTCCTGCAGAGATTACTGATGGCATATCAGGGTTGGAATACCTTTGGATAATCAATCTCTTTAATTTTTTTTGTGACCAGTTCTAAAAAGATAAATGTACTATTAAAAAGAAAACAGCTAAGATTTGCATCGATTTGTATCCATAGTAGTTGCTTTTAATATGTAGCTCATGTAACAGATGGCTATCATGGTGGAATATATTTGAATAATCCCCTTCTATTTTAAGTTTTTTGACCAGTTCTCAAAAGATGAACTTACAAATAGAACACATAAGTTTTACTGTCCTTTTGTATTAAGGCTGAGTCGGTTCGGTCGATCACACCGGTTACCGACCGTTTCAATCGGTACCCGGTTTCGTTTTATCGGAAACGGTGCCCCGAAAAAAAAAATGTTAAAAAATAAATTAAGATTATCACTTAATGTAGCGGAATTCAAATAAAAACTGGGCAATCGATATCATTTACTTTAAAGAGTGGTTATTTTCGAGAAAGTCTTGGTTCGTTACTTCGTTTCACCGTCAGAAATTGAACAGGAAGCGCAAAATTGCTAGTCATTTGAACGCTATTGCCTACGGATGTTCACACAAAGTTAGGCCGACACTCCGCGGGAGTGTATGTATGTTGAGCTGATGAGGCAGTGCATTCAAAAAGTGGCTCAAAATACGTATTTGGGTAATTTATACCATTTTAAAATGTTTTGATATCCTACAAGTTTACATGATTCTATGGCGTTTGAAAGCTGAACAGAACAAAAAATGAGCCCCAAACAATGAAAAAAACTGCAAATTATCGGGAAATTTTGATCGTAGCGATGCACCGCGATGCTAGCTGGCCGACTGAAGTTAGCGAAGTTAGCTTCTGTTAACTGAAGTTAGCTAGCATATCATATAGCATGCACGCGCGATCTTCTCGCGATATCGGGACCCGAAAACTTGATGCTAACTTCAACCTTCGATTTTAGCGGCTTGTTTCAGCTTGGCGCGATGCTAAATAAACGATCGATTTCTAGGTCCAATTTACTTCGGAAAAAATACATTTCCTGCGAAACGTGAGTTAATTCTGGATAGTCTGTAACTATTTTCCCGTAAAGATTGATATGTAAATCCATAAAAGCGTCAATATTTGTAATGTTATTTGCATATATAAAAGGAGCAATATAAGGCCCAAACAGTGCATTTTTGCCGATGCTTGCACGATTGCGTGATTTTACCGGTCCGAGTTTCGACGGCAAAAATTTATCGGGATACCGGTTACCGACCGGTTACAGTTTATCGCTACCCGGTTCCGAAAATATCCGACATAACTCAGCCTTATTTTGTATATCTCCTTAGTACAAGTAGTCGCCTTTAATAGCTCATGTAAATAGATGTAAGATTCTTATGTCCTACAGAGATTGCTGATAGCCTATCATGGGGAAATATCTTTGGATGATCCCCTCCTTAATTTTGTTTAACTAATAATTTACTTCATAAACTAGTAGAGCACAGCTAAGTTATATGTATCCAATAGTCATTGCCTTTAATAGCTCATGTAAATAGATCTGGGATTCTTATGTCCTGCAGAGATTGCTGATAGCCTATCATGGGGTCACGAGGTCAAGATCAGGCAACAAATATCTCTCAGGTGTACCCTGCTGAGCATGAAGTAATGGATACAAGACCTGTCATGGAGCAACTTAAACCTACCACGAAGTACACGATCCAATTCCGATTTGATGAACGATGAAGGATCTGAACTATACTACAATTTTTAAATATGCATGTCTTGCTTTAGTTCAGATGCAGATTTGTTTGTCGGATAAAGTTGTAAGGGGGTTCAGGGCAAAAATGAAGCCCCCAACTGCATAACAGAGCCCCCCCCCCCCCCTTCACCCCAGGCGTACCCTGCTGGACATGGAGTAATGGATACTAGACCTGTTATGAGGCAACTTAAATGGAAGGGGAGGGGTTAGGATTAAAAAGGGTTAGAAAAAGGGGGTTCGGTGGCAAACAGTAGCCCCAAATATCTAGGAGAGCCCCCCCCCCCCCTCCATATGATGACCTGCCATGAAGTAACTTAAACCTACACTTATGATCTGATGAACAATTAAGGATCTTAACTATACAACATGCTCTAAATATGCATACATGTCTTGCTTTAGTTCAGATGCAAAGTTGTTTGTCGGATTGAGTTTAAGGGGGTTCAGGGGCAAAAATGAAGCCCCCAATGTCTAGCAGAGCCCCCCCCCCCCCCCCCCCTAGCTGAGCATGGCATACTGGATA
Source organism: Echinarachnius parma (assembly GCA_037951105.1). Classification (NCBI taxonomy): domain Eukaryota; kingdom Metazoa; phylum Echinodermata; class Echinoidea; order Clypeasteroida; family Echinarachniidae; genus Echinarachnius; species Echinarachnius parma. The sequence goes on from JBAMJV010003695.1 coordinate 20,534, forward strand.
GTGGATACTAGACCTGTCATGAAGCAACTTAAATGGGAGGGGAAGGGGTACGGGTTAGAAAAAGAGGGGTTTTGGGCAAACAGTACTCCCCCCCCCCCCCCCTCTAGTGTATCATGGCGTAATGGGTACTAGACCTGTCATGGAGCAACTTCCATGTATAGGGGGCAACATTTTGTCCCCAAGTGCAAATGGTGCAACAGCAATTTAGAAGTTATACAAGAAAATGTATGTAAATATAAACAGCATGATTATTATAGGAGGTAAGTCTGAATTAATTTTACAATAACCAACATATTTATAGATGACAATGGCCATGAGAATGGAGCCGTGAGTGTTTTATAAATGGCCTGAATACCTTTTCTCCTTCCTTTTCCAATCCGACCAAAATGTAGCAAGGCGTTCAGTACAAATTTTGAAGTTCCATGACGTTTTGTTTCATGCAAAACGGAGCCAAAATAAAAGTATCCTACTTGTCCATTCCATTACTTGGCCCGCATCATTTAGTTTCCTGCTAGTACCTTCCGGATGTCAAACAGATATGAAACAGAAGGAGTAATCGTGCAGTGAGACTAGGCCATAAAGGGTCCCAAAACACATTTCCTTGTAACATTGTATGAAAACATGCCAAGGCACATTTCCAACGCAAGATATCTGAGGAATGCACGCATCAATCTTCCACTGTATTAATTCTTCAGGTCTGAGCTTAATGGACTACAAATTACATTGCAATTATACATGTAGCTGTAGGAATTTAATTACTCCCCCCCCCCCCCCCCCCCCCCATTGTTTGAGCAAGAATTTAAAGCGATCCATTAACTTTATAAATACAATTTTCCCAAAAGTGATATTTGAGACTTCAGTCATCTACCAATATCATTGTACGATTCTTCTGAACGATGAGTGATAATTTCATAGAAAAAAAAGTCATGCTTACATTATTTTGATGAGGAAAATGTGTGATTTTATCGAATTAAATTAGTCTTACCACATTTTACTTGCCTGCTTCTAGATGAGATTTACATGTGGCTACAAACTAGGCCATTTGTGAAATTTTACCTGCCCAACATCAATTTTTACTTGCCCCGGACAATAGGGCAACTGCTAATGTCGAGCCCTGGCTAAAAAATAATCTATGGAGATAATGATCTGAAAGCATTCTCTTTTGTTAATTAATTGTAAAATGAATTGTATGTTTGTTTTTTAATTGTATAATTGAATAGTACTCAAATACTCTTCCTATTCCTCGCTATGTTTCCTTTGCGGATTGAGACTTAATTGTAATATTGAGCTTGAAAAGCTTGGATTAATATTGTTATCATGAATGCTCTGTTAGTTGATTATCACAGGCTGCGTGGCTTACATGCAGTATTGGCCAATTAAAGCCACGTACAACACACACACACAGGTATGGCATGGCTGTCATAATGTGTCACATGCCTCCGATCCTCATGCCGCATGCATGCAATGATGCACCCAATGAAGGAGCGGAATGTAGCTTGTCCCTGACACCTAATGTCACTCAAGTGGCATATATATAAATAAAATCACTTGCCACCCTTATACTTGCTTGGGCAAGCGGGCAAGTGCATTTGTAGAGCCCTGCTAACTAATGTATCTGATCATTCCCTCTGTTTGATAATGTTCACATTTAATTCACAGGCATGTATTCACATTGGCCGCCAGGATTGCCTTACATACAGTATTGCCAATTTAAGCCATTTTGCATGCACAATTAACACATTCAGTGTGGGCCTAGCTAGGGCTGTCATAATGTGAAATATTGGGGCTCTTTTATGAATTTCAGAGGCACTATTTTGGGATTTCCGGGGCTAATTCAGCCCTGAGCCCCCATGTATTTCCCCCCCCCCCCCCCCCACTGATTTGCCTTCCCAGCATGCATGCAATGATGCACCCAATGAAGGATTGGAATGCAGCCTGTCCCTGGCACCTAATGCCACTGGAGGTCAATGACCCCGCCCACATAGCACGTATCTCATCTCAGTGGTGCTGTGCATCTCGGTTGTGCAGCGTGGTCAGACTGATTGGAGGGGGGGGGGGGGCGGGGGGGCACACTAATTATTGGGGGAGGCGGCAAAACAATTATTGGGGGCAGGGGGGGGGGAGGAAATGGAATGTTTGGAGGTGGGGGGACACTTTATAATTTGCTTAATTTGTCAACAAATGTGCCCCTTATAGTTGTTGTTTTTGTCTAATTGTTGAAGGGGCACATGACCCCCCCCCCCCCCCCCCTCCCCTCCAAGCTATGCCACCATCTCATCACATACTCATATTTGGCTAGCTAACGCTAACAGACAAGACAGTGAGTCACTTTAACAGTCAGTTTGTGTGGATGTGCAGTTCTATCAGGATATCCATCAGGATATATTTTTAAAGAAAAGTATCGTAGACTTCAAAAATAAAAAATGAAACAAAAGAGACGACCACTTTTAAGTCAGTTCAGTCAGTTTTGTGTGGATGTGCTGTTCCATCAGCAATTGAACAAATGTTTTAGACCCCTGAATAAAAAAACTATTTCAAACAGATATCTTGATCATCTCATCTGGTATTTGGATAGCACTAGCAGACAAGACTGCACTAGTCAGTACATGTTTGTAGCATTAAAAACATGTTATGATGTTTGTAATGTGCTATTCCATTGGCAAAAAAAACACAACCTCATAGAACAGCCGGATAGCTCATCACATACTCGGCTAGCAGACGAGACAGTGAGTCGCTTCAGTCAGTTTGTGCGGATATGCAGTTCCATCAGGATTATGTTTCTATGAATATGATTATTAATGTGGCACAATTATTATTTGATTAATAAAAGATATGTTAAAGCATTATAAGAATAAGAGTTTCAACGCAATATCATCATAGGACAAATTAATAAATGAGTTTTTATTATATTACACTTTTTGGTAAAGAAAACAAATGCAAACTTTACCACAGAATACATTTTTTTTTTTTTTACTTTTGACTATTGCGTGAATTTGTAAATCATTGTTTTGTTTCGTTCCCCAGGTATGGCTTCATCACATTTGAATCTCCAGATGAGGCACACAGAATACTCAAGGACCAGGTAAAAAACAACACGAACAACACCATATCCTCGGTTGAGAAATAGAAGTCACTTTTTGTACTCGGGAGTTAATCATGTTTAAAGTTTGGGTGCCCTGTAGGAACTTTATGTAGCTCTCTTTTCAAAACTTAGAATTACTGTCTGAAAATTTGGCTTCACTTAGAGGAAGCTCTGATCTATAAGATGGTATGCATAACTCAATCTAGCCCAAAACTGACTTAACGCCCTTATCACTCTTTGATAAAAGCTTACCTCGCACAAAGACACTAATGAGTAAACGTAGCTTTTCTCAGGTAGGAGCCGTCGTTTGGAATAGTCTTCCAAACTGTATTAAAGGGACAAGCCCTCTTTTACAAAACGTCTGAACAGTTTCCAGTTGACGGATGGGGATGAATGTAACACACACACACAAAATCAGATCGAACAGCCCTGTAATTTGGATTCTACGGATGAAAAACGAATGCGTCCCTCCATCAAACTATATATCGGTCAATAAAGGAGTTTAACTGATTTAGCATAATATTACAACAATATTGTACTTATTCTTGTAAAGGTATTGTGAAGCCGACATTTGTAAAGGTATGTCACAGAAAAAGATCTAAAAAATGAAGAATATATAATTACATGTAGTCAGTTTTAGCGAGGTTTGGTTATTTTGTTTAGTATTCACTTATGCCGTTGTTATTTGTGCGCGGGTCACGTAGGGGTCACGCATAGCAATGTGGTACTCCGTGGAATCCGTGTGCGAACTTTCTCACCGGGTGAATTAATGCTGTTAGGTAAACAAAAAATCCCGGCCCGTTCTCGGATCGTTAGAATTCTATATCGCTAACGAGATCTCGGATCGGATCGGATCTCGGAGAAAAAAAATATTGCAATTTGCTCTGAAAAAATGCAGCGTTGTAGACTCATCTTTCTTGTTTTATATGGCAAAAATATTAATAATAATGACGTTTCGAGGCATGTACATATCAATTTTTACGGAAAAATAATATTCAGATTATTCAGAGTTTCGCAAGAAAAGTATTTTTTCGATGGTTTGTTCGGCATCGCACCACACGTTTCACAGAAACTCAACCCGCCAATCGCGTGGAAAACCGCGCTTGTGAGCCACTGCCGGGCCACTGCCCTCAAAAATCGGCTATAAATTACCCTTTTAGGGAACCACACAATTCTGGTAATCTACTTACATGATAACATGGCATCTGAAAGCCGAACAGAATACAAAATAACCACCCAAATCAAAGACAAAACTGCTGAATTATCGATATATTTCCAAAGAAAAAAATCGGATTACGGACGGCTAGGCCTCGAGAGAACTCCAATGAGTTAGCTAGCTATAGCTTGCATGCACATGCAACAAGTTATTAGGCGTTAATTTGGTCGTATTACTTTGCGTGTGTTATGGTGAACGTTTTTTCTTACGCGAGATCCATCCGCCGAAAATTGGGGAATTCCCGGCGGCGGATCTATATCTGCACACGCAATTATACAAGCAAACGGGAGCGGTGTAGTAATTTTTTATCGATATTTTGCGCAATTGTTTTCATTGTTTAGGGGCATATTTTTGTTTCCGCCCAGCTATCAAACGCCAAGAAATCATGTAAGTAGAATATCAGAACATTTTTAAATGTGCAAATGACAATAAAACGTATTCAGAGCCACATTTTGAATGCACTGGCTTATTAGCTCGATCATACAGACATCCAACAGACGTCTCCCCTCGAGTATCGGCGTAACTTTGATTGCACATCCGTCCACAACATCGTTCAAATGACTAGCAATTTCGTGCATCCTGTTCAATTTTCGACTGCAAAACGAATTGACGAACCATGAATTTCTCCAAAATAACCACTCATAAAGTAAACAATATTGATTTCCCCATTTCTTATTTAAATTACACTACTTAATGGACTGTCAAACATACACATGTTCAATTATCACTGGAGAAAATGGGTCGGCAAAATCTTCCGATATTTTCTACCGAGAAAAAATATTTCTCGGATCCGTCTCGGAATCGGCTCGGAAGCCATTACCGCCGGGATCTCGGATCGGATCCGGATCGGATAACAGCATTAGGGTGAATACACGTATAATGCACAATTAAACGTTGGATGACGGTTTATTAGTTTTAGGTCTATAACTCCACGAAAAAGAGATTTCAAGCCCTAATTTTTTCAGGCATGCTGTTAAATGACATTTTCTTTCATATAAGACAATAACCTCGCAACTTTTGAAATTTGGCTTGCAAAAGAGGGCCTGTCCCTTTAAAGGAGAGCCCTCCAAAAAATTTGTTTGTTAATTTATATTGGTGTATTTCAGTAAATAACTTAATATTTTGTTTTGGTTGTTTATAATTATTATATACATGTAACTGGTCACAAGTATTCTTTCAATGTTCTATTTGTTTTTGTAATTAATTTGAATTCTAAAGTTGTTTAATCTTTGTTTGTATTTCATAATGTATGGCCTGCATGGAAAATAGTGTTTTAACCACTGACAGAGCAACCGTACTGAAATAAAACAGATTAATAAAATAAATAAATACAACAATAATTCATTTGTATTCAAAGAAACGACAAGAACACCAGTATCTTGGGAAAGATTTTAATTGATCAGAATTGTTTTCTTTAAAGTGTTCTAATATTATAATAAAGAGCTTTGTATGACAAGAGCTCCTTTATTGTTTTTTTTTTATAGCTTTACTGTTTTTGATTTTGGATGTTATATATTTTTTTTCTTCAGGCAAACTGCTTGATTTTCAAGGAGAAAAAACTGAACATCGGCCAGGCGATACGAAAACAGGTATGAGAGGAAAAAAGCCTGTTTTGTTTTTCTATTTATTTTGCCTTTGTGTTTGCTAAGAGTTTCACAATATTTCCTGCATGTGTATTTATATAGTATTTAATTAAGTATAGCCAAACCTGTAGAAGTGACCACTTGTCTATAGCAGCCAACCTACCTATAATAGTGGCCACAGAAAGAGAACAGTTCACTGCTATGGAACCTGTCTACAGTGATCACTTTTTATAATTTCCATTTAGATGGTCACTAAACACAGGTTTGATTGTATTTTATTGCTGGATGCATTCAATTCACTCTTTTTGCTCGCGCAAAGTTCAATGTTTGTTTAAATACTATTTCAAGAGTTTTATGCAAATTCAAGCACTTTAAAATGCTAAAAACATGTTCTTTAATTTTCTAAAACACATGCATGCAATCCTGATGAATGTAGAATAGAAGCATGATTGATTTACAGGAAAATTCTTTGTGAAAATTAATTTTTTTCATTGACTGCATGGATCCACACTTAAATGTTTTACCTAGTGGCTTGGTTGGGCAAGCGAAATAATGTAATCTTGATTTTTGCTAGCCCCGAAACAAACATGTGTTATGAAATTACATGTTAACACAATTATTCTACTTGTTAGTTGTTACAATTTATAAATAGGAACATGAAAATCATGAAGTTGGCTCTTTTGACAATAGTTCCTCTTTTCCTTTTGGGTATGGAGTTATCATTATAAAATCGTTGAATTCTTTCAAATATGAAAAAATATACTATATTGTTTTAAATGGTGATGTTTACACCCCTCATTAGGAATGCCTTTTTGTATTTAAACTATAAAGTATTAACCTGAATGAATTTCTGTAGCAATAAACAAATATAAATGAATGTGTAATAGAATTGAACAAAATTAGAATCAAAATTGTTTATCTATACAATATTTTCAGGAGGGGAGATAAAAAAGAATTTCCCAAGAGAAGGAACACATACATTTTTAGGATACCCAAACCAGTCAATTTTGTAGTTCAGCAAAATGTAAAATGACTATCTTTTAGATCTGGTGTTGTGACTCATTTTTATTCTGTTCATTTGTTACCATTTATATTTCAGCCTCTCAAATATCCCAAAGATGTTGGTGAGTTCCATCTTTTAATGTTTGATATTTAAAGCCTGCAAGTTCAAATTTGTATATTTTATATTTTTCGTTATTGTGAATGCCTTTCTTGCTAAATTTGTGCACATTTTAATTAGCATTCCTGTGTATGTTGCACCTTTGAGCAAATTATTGAGCTTCAACCATTGCATCATTAATAATACCGGTTATTTATATATAGCGCTATTCCCGTGGTGATCATAGGGGTTGATAAAATGATATTTCTGTGATCTGATATGTCCACTGAATGAGGGAGACTTTCAAATCCAAAGACTTAATAAATGGCTTTAAAATGCAAAAGAAGTTCAGAAAACTAAAACCTGTTCTGTGCTTCTATTGGTAATAGAAATAAAACAAGGAAGACTGCTAGAATTCTAAGTAAGTTTTGTGGATTTTGACATTGTAACTATATAGATCCCTTTAATCACAAGAAATATAAAGATAGGTTACCATGAATCATGTTGCAGTAACAGTTGAGATGACATTATAATATTGTCCCAAGCAATTTGCAGTTTTATGATCTTTTATTGGAATTTTTTTAAATTTCTTTGCACCTGCATTTAAATCCTGATCTGATCCCTTTAATCACAAGAAAAATATAAAGATGTGTTACTACATGTATGAATCATGTTGCAGTAGCAGTTGAGATCACATTATAATAAAGTTTTATGATCTTTTATTGAACCATTTCTTTCTTTGCACCTGCGTTTCAGATCCTGCCCTGATCCCAAGTGGTATGGTGTTCCACTCACCCAGCGGTGGATACAGCTACACCTTCCACAATGGTGTGGCGTACTTCAACCCAGCCGACGCCCAGCAAGCAGCTCAGCAGATGCACCAGGCGCCCACATCCATGGCGCCCCATCCCCATCAGCCGCCCCATCAGGTACCTAAATCTCGATTTGAATTCACAATTCATGATCTCTTTCTGATAAGAAACAAATCACCATGGTTAATAAGGGCTCGATAAAGCTACTCGTTCCACAATAACACACGTTCCACAACAGTGTTGCGTATTTCAACCCCGCAGACCCCCAGCAAGCAGCGCAACAGATGCACCAGGTGACTGCATGCATCCATGGCGCACCATCCCCAACAGCTGCCCCAGGTACTTAAATTTTCATTTGAATTCACAATTCGTGATCTCTTCTGATAAGTAAAGAATCGCTGTAAGGTAATAAGGGCTCGATAAAGCTACTCGTTCCACAATGCATACTGTCTGATGTTCAGCAAGCACTAGACGCTCACCATTATGTGGTCACTATTACACAGGTTTTTGGAATTTTGATTAATACCATTTTGCTTGTGTGTTTGTCCTCTTGAAGCAAGAGTATGCTGCACCTTACACGGTACAGATCATGCTGGCCACCATCACCATCAACACTTGCATACAAACCATCACCCCACACACTACGCATGCATGTGTTATGTTCTTACGTTCGTACTCATTCTAGACTAATGAATGCAAATTGACACATTATATATCGTTGCAATAGTTCACTTTATTTCCATGGCGTATATAGAACATGTATCTCAAGAAACATCATCTCGAATCTAGAGTCAGAAAATCGAGTGCAACTCGTCCCAACTCCAGAACTGGAATGATCTCTAGTCATCACAAAGACCAGAAACAGAATCATGATATAAAATCCTCCTAGTAACTCTACACACAGCATTATAACCAGGGGTAAAAGGGGGCGTGAATAGGGTAGTGCAAACGAGGGGTGCACAGGGGGTGTGGCTTCCTTGCTGCCACTTAAATACATCAAACTATAACAAGGAATAAAGGTCCATTCTTAGAACAAAGAAAGTCCTGTAGTGATGATGTTTATCATCACTAATCTCCTTATCAACAAAAGTCTCCTTTCAAGTTGTATTTGATTCATAACATTAGCCAGAAAGCCGACCATCAAATACATTGTGTTCATCTCAAAACTAAACAAGTCTCTAAGTCGACCTCCCAACAAGTTATCATATTCTTTATCAAAGCTTTCTGGGTTGGGGGAATACAGTTATCTATGTTTGTTCCTGTTTCCAAGTTCAAAGGAACAAAGGGGTTCTATAACGGTGAATCTAATAAGTCCCACAGGGAGATTATGTATATAACTATTTAGGGCCAAGTGCTAAAAGGGAGAGGAAACTAATGTGGTCAGAGATTAATGACTAAGGTCACTGTCCAGCATTTGAACGGGAATTCGCCTAACTATATTACTTATCTTTGGGACCTAACTATCACAAGCAATTTGACAATTAAGAAGAACATTGATCTCAGTTTTATTTAAAGTAACACCACTTTTGCTTGTGTTTTTGTCTTCATGAAGCAACAGTATGCTGCAGGGCCTGCACCCTACACGGTCCCCATCATGCTTCCCCCGCCTGCAGCTGCCCACCATCAGCACTATCAGCACCAGGCACAGTACGCGTACCAGCAGCCACAAGCGGTAAGGCCAAAGTTACTCTTCCATTGACCGGTTTGGTAATAATAAAATTGTATGCATCCCTACAGAAATCTAAGCGTGTAATTATGATTAGAATAATAATAATAATAAAAAATAATAATAGGTTTGATGTATATAGCGCTTAATATGATACAGTATCATCTATAAGCGCTTTAAAAAGGAATGTCTTTCTCATCTTATTCTTTCAGACACAACCACAGTACCAGTGGAGATACGTTCAAGCTCAGGTAAATATATTTAAAAAAACATTCTTCTTCCAGAAAAACTTTTGTTTTATTTCATTCTCAAAAAGACTTTACTCATTTGCTTTGGATATTAGTCCATCTCAGTACTTCTAATGGGCCATCAATCAAAATATATATTTCTTAGGACAAAACCATTTCCTACAGGAAAGCCAACTCGTTGGAGATATTGATATGTGAATGAAATTATAATGTAACCACTATGTAGCTACTAGGGCAATTTACAGTGCTGAACATTGCCTGTTTGAACTCGGGCCCACATACCGCTTCTCCCGATTTTCTCTGTTTCAGTAGTAATCTGTATTTTTGTATGTTGATGATGATGATGATGACGATGATGACGATGATGATGATTAATGATGATGCTGCTGATGATGATGATGGTGGCGGGGGCGATGATGTTGTTGTCTACTTACAGTCCCCATCAGCCTGTAGAAAACAGTAGCTTGACATCCATTACTATATAACACTTGGGTGTACTCCAGCTCAATCAACAGGTCCATGACCATGAGATCATGTATATCACCAGGCTTATCGTGTCTTTATCAGACTTTTCTACTTAATATCTTTGACTATAAATTTATTTTAATATACCATGAAGTGATAAACAAACATGTCTTAGTGGGCACCTGTCTATCAGCCAACCTGCCTAAAGTGGCCACCTACAGTCATCTCGCTGCAGAGAAAATCAATGTTATGGAACCTGTCTATAGAGGTCACCTGTCTTCAGTAGCCACTTGTTATTCATAGGGTGATCACTATGCATAGGCTTGACCAATATCTTTTTATCATTTCCGATTTCTAGGCCCCACCCGCAGCAGTGAACGGCATGTCGCTATCCCAGATGTACCCCACCCCTCACCAACAGGCCCACGGCCATGAGATCATGTACCAGCAGGCACACCACTACCCACCCCAGGAGCTGGCTGAGGTACCCATCATGGAACCATCGCCTGCCGAGGTAGGGAATGAGATCAGATACAAGGTAGCTTATCCCCCCTAATCCCCTCTTGATCCCGCCCCCCTTTCCTTCTCTTTTCTTCACCCCACCTTCAAAGAGATAGTATACCAGCAGGCACATCACTACCAACCCCAGGAGCTGGCTGAGGTACCCATCATGGAGCCATCGCCTGCTGAGGTAGGGAAATAAGACACAGGCTAGCTTATCCCCCCTAATTCCCTCTCCTGCCACCTTCCCTTCCCTTTTCCCCACCCCACCTTCAAAGAGATAATATACCAGCAGGCACACCACTAGCAACCCCAGGAGCACGCTGATGTACCCATAATGGAGCCCTCACTTTCCAAGTTCGGGAATGAAATCATATACCTTGTATCTTATCATTTTCCCTAATTCTCTCTCTTGCCCCCTTCCCTCTCTTCTGACCCGCTTCCTCTTTTTCCTTTGCACCCCTCATGCGATAAGGTTTTCAGGAGGCTCACCACTGAAGTACCCATAATGGAGCCATCGCCTGCTGCGGTAGGGAATGAAATCATATACCAGATAGCTTTTCTCCCCCCCCCCCCTCTCTCCTGCCCCCCTACCCATCCTCTCACACCCCTCCCACTATGAGATGACGCACACCACCACTAACCACAGGTGCTAAGAATAGAATATATCTTCAACTTAGCAATTATTTCATTTGCAAGGTTGATTCAATTCAACCATGTTACAAATGTTCATTTTATTCTGACCACAAGCATGCGGTTGCATCATAGTTGAGTTAATGTACTTCTGCTACCCCTTCTTAATCTACTTTTCTTTGTCCAAAATCTTTCTAAAGCTCCAGTGTTATCGCTACCACTAGTCCACATGCTGGGGTAAGCTGTGTGCACGTACAGTGATCGAATTCAACTATGTTTCAAATAGGCCCTTTTCTCTGACTAGTGTGCATGCAGTTGCATTTTAGAAGTTGTTACTTCCCTTTCTGTTTTGTCCAAAATGTTTTGTTTTGTTTGGCCAACATAAATGCTTTTCCGTAACCTTCCCAATGCTGCTTTTTGGCTTTAAGCTGTGTGTGCCTGCATTATCTAATCCTTGCATGCAGTGCTGCATGCTAATAATGTACATTGGCATTAAATTATAATATCAATATATTCAGACGTATGGCTCAAATTCTCAACAGTGGGTGTATAAAGCAATGCGAGAAATACACCGAGGTGGAGGGAGACTAAGCGATTCAAATTGCGTCCGTCTGTCTGTCCTCTGTATAATAACTTTCCAACCCTGCATCTGTTTGGTAGATGCCCTATATTGGCCTCCATGATATTCTGGGGTCAAATGTCACATAAGTAGGTCAAATGAGGTCAAATGTGAAAGTTTAGGGGTAAGAGTCTATTAGGGTTGATAACTTTCCAACCCTGCATCTGTTTGTTACCAAACATCGTTTGCATGAATGCGCGCAAGTGGGCGAGACACATTACGGCTATCGCCTTGTTTTCACTTGTTGCCCACTGTCGGGCAAGAAAAACAAGTTTCTTCAAATTCTAGTGGCCCAAAACCTGAACTGATCGATGGCCCCAATCAAATAAAAACATAACAAATTCTGTTATTTTGGGTTGCCATACAGGCCAGTGATCAATATAATTTTGTAGCCTGAAGCAATTTGTTGTGTCCCCGGGACAGCGGACTTGTGCTAATTTTGAGTACTGGCCACTTGTCAGATTCTACCACATCGCTCTTGTGCCTTGTTGTTTGGCGTATGGTAACAGAAGAATGCAATAGAGTACAGAAGCCATGACATCATAAAAATCATTTCTAAATACCGAAAAGCAATTGAATATGTTAAGTATTGGCTGAGATATGCCCATCCTATTGAATTTTACTTCAATGGCCGATCAGTGTTATGGTGCACTGGTTCATAAAGTTATGAACCAGTGCACTATAACACTGATTGCCTATTGACACAAAAAATCATTCGGATAGGCATATCTCAGCCAATACTTAGCATATTCATTTGATTATCGGTATTTGGACATTATTTGTTATGCTCTTTCTGAAAATGAAGTTCAAATTTGAAAATTCTAAAAAAAGATGTTTATGACGTCATAGATGACATCAAACTTCACCACTCTATGGGTTTTGATTTTCCAAAATTTTCCTTATTATGGAGATATTTCTTATTGAATGATAAGCGTTCCCACAACTGACATAAATGTTCATGTTTTTCACTAGGTACAAAATGTGCCCTTACACCACAAAACGACCGTTATGTCACTGTGGTAGTTTCTCTTTTATTAGCTAAAATAGTCAAATTTTTTTCAAAATATGAAATTTAGGATTTTGGTATTCCCTGAATTGGCATATTTTAATTAAGCTTCTGTAACATTTGGAGCGTCGGAAATCATGTTTATATATTATTTTTTCATCTTATAAATGTGATCTTATTACAGCGCTTTAATGGAAACTTATCTTTTAAATGGCCTGTATCTCCCTTATTTCAAAAATGCGCCAGCCATATTCCATATATTTGGCATTCATGTTGAAATGGTTTGCTTAGTCCAAATATGACAATTTATATACCATTTTAAAGGTAATTGCTTCTATTTTAATGTTATATGAAAATCAGCAAAATCAGTTTTCCCGACTTATTGGTCGTTTTGTGGTGTAAGGTCACAAATGTACTTTTTCCTTGCCTTGCCTGTGATGTACGTTTCCATAATAGGCATTGTTCTCGTTGAGTAAAGATAATTGTGATATTTGTCTTGAAATCATTTTTAATTTGTTGTATGCATTCTGTAGTGCTACAGTATGTTTGCTTTGTTGCATTTATGCTTGTGCTTTATGCTTGTAGTACTTTGGCAATTCTTCACTGAAGACATTAAAGAACATGACAAAAACAATAACGAAAAAGATAATTAACAACAACAAGGAAGAAAGGAACAATTTTGAATGGTCATATATTTTACTATGTACCTGTGCCTGTAATTGTGCAGGGAAAGGTGATGCCTCAGCCCGCCCACTTCAGATGCTAAAACAAAGAATCAATAATGAGTGAGAAACAAAAGAAAAGAACAATCAAATTAGACAAAATTCATGATGATTTTTCATATCTTGTATGTGTCTTGCACTTGTATTTTTATATTGGAATCACTTTCATATGGCTTTGCCTTTTTGTTGATTCCAAACACTTTTATTTGTATGTACTTTTTTATTCATTTTAATTGTATAATTTCTTTGTATGTTGTCTTGATTGAAGTGTTGAATAAATTTGTATTTGAATTTAGATTTGGAAATTTGAATTTGAAATTTGTTTAAATTTGTTTGTCATCATGGAATATTCATGACAGGTATGTCACAGTATACAGTTGTTAACTGGTGGTGGAGGGAAAAGCACAGAATGTTCCACTCCCAAGGGATTTTAAATGCTATTGTGTGAAGTCGAGGGACTTATTTTCTTCACGAAATAGCATTTAAAATCCCGAGGGGAACATTCCATGATTTTCCCGACAGCAAAGTTAACAACTGTTTTATCATCTGAATTGCCATGACTGTTTTTACTATAAGTCAGGTGATAATAATGTATCTTCATATTATGCATTTTCTTTGCTGAATTGAGAATTAGGTAATGTCCACACTTGGTTAAAATGTTTTATCCACATTTATAATCTGTATCACAACTTATTTTTTTAGGGCTGAGTCGATCCGTTTAACCAGCCTTTGAAAGACCATAAAAACAAAAACGTCTAGCATTTATGAAACCGTTTAAACATGAAAAAAATAAAACCAACTATTTGTTATTATGCAGGGATCGACAGTCCTTCAAGGAGACCATACCGCCCAGATGACCCAGGTCATCCAGCCCACCCCCATGCCAGCCCAGGCCTACACAAACCCCTACGACCCCAACGCCGTCCCCTCCTCCCTCGTAGCCCAGAAGGTCCCGGGGTGTCCAAAGTTTACTGGAAAGCGGCCGATCAAGATGCCGTGGCGCAACGACCGAGCAGTGAAGGCGATCCGCACGGATGTTAACGGCCAGCCTTGCACCGTGCCCGTGAGCATGGGGGGATACGCCCCGGTTATGATGGCGCCCCAGCGCATCGACGAGGCCATGAGCTACGTGAGCTACCCGGGCTACCCAGGCTACCCGGTGCCGCCCGGCACTGCCCCCACTCACATGGCAGGGGCTCCTAGCCTTATGGGAGGGGGCGCGCCCCATATGACCAGCAAGCAGCACGTCACAACTGGAGCAGGCGATAATTAGAGCACCCCCCCCTCACTGACACGGTGGGGGCTCCTACCCATATGGGAGGGGTTACGCCCCACATGGCGAGCAAGGAGCATCTCGTGACTGGAGCAGGCAACAATTAACAAATACCCAAGATGTCAAAGAAATAGAAGGGTACATTTTACAAGCAAAGATAAAATAAGCAAATGCATGTATGTAAAATGGGTGTCGTAGCTGTATTTTGCACATATTTGCCATAACATGCCATAACAGAAACAAATAATATGTCAATGTCAACATGAAAGACTAGTCTATATTTTATAATGTGAATAATCATAATCGATTGAACTTGCCTATACAAATCTAAATAAACCAAAATATACACAATTTTGTTGGATTTGGATGACCCTGACTGTGTTTTGCCTTGCCAGTGGATTTACACATGCAGTAAAACCTGCCTTTAGTGGCCACCTTTCTGTAGCGGCCACCTGAATAGAGTGACCACTGAACACAAATCCCTTGCTGAGAAAACTGTTATAGAACCTGCCAATAGTGGCCACCTGTCCACAGTGGCAACTTAGTGGCAACCTTAGGTGGTCACTTTACACAGGTTTGACTGTAACTACACTATTAATTAGTAGTGTAAGATTTGCTATGATGCCAGAATGTTTGAACATTTTGGAAAAAAAGGTTTATTACAAAGATGTTGTAAATATTATGTAAGATGCAAAGCTGTGATTCATGCTATGATTAAAAAGGAAAACAAAATAAAAAAACGAAACAGATTTTCTACTATGATCTTGTACAGATGTATTTTGTGCCATTTATGTGCCATTTATGATAATGATGTATCACAATGCTATTATTAGCTTGTTTCTGTACTATTGCATTGTAAAAAGTAGTTTGACTTTGCTGTATGATGTGTCATTTATGACATGCCAGAATGCTATTAACATGTTTCTGGACTATTGCATTGTAAAAAGTATTTTGTCGTTGCTATATGATGTGTCATTTATGACATGCCACAATGCTATAACATGTTTCTGTACTATCGCATTGTAAAAAGTAGTTTGACTTTGCTATATGATGTGTCATTTTTGACATGCCAGAATGCTATTAACATGTTTTTGTACTATGGCATTTTGAAAAGTATTCCGATTCAACGTTTTTAGGATGTATAATGTTCTGCCTTTTGAAATGTAGCATTACAACTTTTCAAAAGCTTTAAAAGGATATTTAGTGCAACTCATAATATGTTACCGGGTATTAAATCTTTCAGCATTCTGCTGATGGCAATGGGCAACTCGTGCAGTAAACAGTTTTCAGATTCAAAGTTTGTTAGGATGACAAATTTTCTGCCTTTTAAAATATAGAATTAAAAATACTTTTCAATAGCTTTAAAAGACTATTTAGTGCAACTCATAATATATTACCAGGTATTAAATAGTTCTGAATTTTGCTGGTGGCAATGGGCAACTCGTGCAGTAAACCGTATTCAGATTCAACGTTTTTAGGATGTAACGTGTTTCTGCCTTTTGAAATGTAGCATTAAAAATACTTTCAAAAGCTTTAAAAGGCTATTTAGTGCAACTCATAATATATTACCAGGTATTAAATAGTTCTGAATTTTGCTGGTGGCAATGGGCAACTCGTGCAGTATACAGTATTCAGATTCAATGTTTTTTAGGATGTATAATGTTCTGCCTTTTGAAATGTAGCATTCAAAATGTTTTGTCAAAAGTTGGAAATATATAAGTTATGTTTGAAATATTTTAGATATTGCTGCTCATGTGTTAACCGCATTTGAAATCACTGTATCTCACTATGTGCCTTTGCAATATCGTTATTTATTATTTGGGTTCATATGGATTGAAAACAGAGTACTGCTTTATAATGTGAAAAGTGTTTATTTGTGTGTACTGAATAGAAGACTCCCGGGGGGTGCTTCACAAAGATCCTAAGTTGATCTTGGCACTAAGATGGTCTTAAATATTATGGAAAGCCATTAGTGGCTTGAAACATTTTTATAAAAGTTATGTTGAAATGCATAAAATGTTGATTCAAATCATATATATTTTCTAATTATCAAAGAGATTCATAATCTTCACATAAAATTCATGAAATCTCTTT
Organism: Echinarachnius parma; assembly: GCA_037951105.1. Taxonomy (NCBI): domain Eukaryota; kingdom Metazoa; phylum Echinodermata; class Echinoidea; order Clypeasteroida; family Echinarachniidae; genus Echinarachnius; species Echinarachnius parma. Next base: position 37,553 of record JBAMJV010003695.1, read on the forward strand.
GATAATGAGAAAATATAAATGATTTGAATCAACATTTCATGCATTTCAACATAACTTTTCCAAAAATGTTTCAAGACACTAATGGCTTTCCTAGAACATTAAAAAGTAGCTGTTGATGTACAGCTGTTGCTGTATTTGTATACTTGCTAAATTTAGTCTATGCCATATTGCACTCTTTCAGTTTACAAGTAAGTGTTTTTGTGCTTGATAAATACAGTGCACTTTCAAAGGAATGACATGATTTAGTCAAATGAATAGTCAGTAACACATACATTGCTTCACCCAGTTTCACTGTATAGTATCCACAGTTATAAGCTAAATATACATCGCCTTATTGAGTAGTTGTAAATGGGTGCTGTTTCACAAAGATCCCAAGTTGAACTTGACTCTAAGTTGGACCTAACAATTATGGAAAGCCATTTGTAGCCTTGGAATAAATATATCCAAAAGCAACAAAATACAAGTATTTGAGACTTTCAACAAAAATGCATTTCAATAGTTTTAAGTACCCTTGATAATAACAAATATAACTGATTTTTATCAAAAGTAATGACTTCTCAAAAGAACCGTTAAAATGTTAAAAAGAAACTAACGGCTTTCCATAGTTGTTAGGTCCTACTTTAGAGTTAAGTTCAACTTAGAATCTTTGTGAAACCCCCCCCCCCCCCCCCCCCCCCCCCCCCGTCTCTGGCAAAATCAGGCTCTTTCAAGAATTTGCTTTTAAAGTGAAAATACACTTTAAAAATATAAGTTGAATAATTATAATAAGTTAACTAAATTATGTTATAATGGGCACTTTCTATTAAAAGATGCAATGGAGTATTTTTGTCTTAAGCAGATTGACTGTTCATCATATCACTCTTTAAGTGAAAATACTGTTAAAATATAAGTATAATAAGTTAAATCAAGTTAATCAAATTATATATAATTATAATGGGCACTTTCTATTAAAATATGCAGTGGAGAAATTTGTTCGCAAGCAGATTGAATGGTAGTCACATCACTCTTAAAACATACGCATCTTTCAATTTCACTTTTAACACTTGGGGTATATGAAATGTACATTATATCAATGTGTATATTGGTATTTTTGTGTGTGTGTGCGCAAGCTGGCTATGCATTTATACAAGTACATTATACAATTCTTTTTTCATTTATTTTTTTTACAATGCATATACTTCATCACTTCTTGGAATATATTAACCTAAAACAATAGTTAGAGCTGACCGCTGTTGCGGAGCGTGTGTGATTAAAACAGAATACGTAGAAAGTACAAGAGATAGTTGGTAGAGACAAAGCAAGAAGTACATTTATGCAGACATTTTGTATGTGTTAAGGAAGAAAAGAAAAGTTAGAATTGATAAAATAAAAGTAAAAAGTTCAATACACAGTTGGTAGATACATTATCATAGAAATAAGTACATTTATGCAGACATTTGTTAAGGAAGAAAAGAAGTTCAATACACAGTTGGTAGATACATTATCATAGAAATAGGTACATTTATACAGACATTTGTTAAGGAAGAAAAGAAAAGTTAGTATTGATAAAATAAAAGTTCAATACACAGTTGGTAGATACATTATCATAGCAATAAGTACATTTATGCAGACATTTTTAAAGTGTAAAGGAAGAAGAAAAGGAAAACAAATAGGACTTTATAAAATGTGTGTGATCATTTATATACGAAGAATATTATGTTCAAGTACTTTTACTACTTTCAGAATTTGTGTAACTTTAATACCTGAAATGTTTATATACATAAACAAGTTTATTGTTGGTACCAAAGTACTTGCTTGTTTATTTACTTTGTCTACATGTACTTTCTTTTGAAATACACTTATATTGTTTGTATCATTTGGTCAGAAAAATACATATTTATTTATGGTTTATATACCATTGGTGATATTACTATGTGTATTGTATGAATATAACTTTGTTATACATGTCTTGGCTTCGCTATGTTCTTTATATGTCACATTCTTTGTTATATGCTTTATGGTTTTGTCTCTTACGTTTTAAACGTTGCTTCGTACGCTGCTGCATGAATGATATAAATGTTGTTCGTCAAAGAAACAAATATTTTGTGCAGTCTGTTGACTTTAGATTTGTGATAAAAACTTAACTAAAAAATTGAAACTAGAATAGTGCCCAGGGAAAAAATAAAACTCATTTATACTCCCAAAGAGATAAGAAGAGATTTTACCATGTCTATATTATAAAAAAAAGATGTGATTTTACCATTTCTAAATTATCCTTGATATTTGAAGGAAAAATAATAGCAATAGTTTAGCAGTTTACCAGATAATCTTTTCCCTTTGACTTGGAAAGATTTTGTAAAGTGATTAATGTCTTAATTCAAAGTATTCCTGTTAACAGTGTGTATTAGTCTGTTTTCAAACATGACTATCGTTGCCTTGTCTTGTAAAGGAACTTTCTAGGATTTAATCAAAATTATGTTTCTTGTACGGTAGACAATTTGGTAAAATCAGTTTGTAGTCCCATGAAGAAATATGAACAATTGTTAAATATTTGCAAGCTTTATATTAAGAAGTTGTATTCTTAATTTTTTTAAAAGTAAGTGTGTATCCAAAATGTAAGTCAGTGTAGCCCAGTGTATGTCCCGTGTTGAATATCAAATTGAATTCTTGATTACTGGGTAACGGTGTACAACCATGATGAAATTAAAAACTAAATTTGGGGAAATCATTGCTTTATCATGATATCTTACGTATGATCTCTATTTTAAGAGATTCATTTCCATCAAGTGACTCTAAGATAAACTTTTTATACCAAATCAAATCTCTACTTTTGTAATGCATTTTTGTATCTTTCGATAGAAATTACATTTTGAAGACCCTATTTTGCTACAATGAAATTCTTGAACAAAAACAAAAATATATCTTCCATGAAATTTTGACATTTGTTCCATTTGGTTAGACGAATTTGATACAAAATGGTTATTACACCCTTCTAGCTGTTCTCACGTTAAATTAACTGTTAGTTTTAATACTGTTGGGCAGTTAGTTTTTGTCCCCTATTCCCTTCTCATTTGTATTTCTAGAACAACCCTCATCTTTTGGAATCTTTTGTTTTGAAATATTTAAAGTTTTTGGAATTTCCAGAATGGCCCTTTGAGCTTTGAAATAAAAAACTTGCATTTAGATTTAAAACAAAACTTTTGTAACAGTTTTTTGTTCTGAAATATTTCCAGTTCACGCTTTAATGTGTTGCAGGTTTCTTTTTTTAATGATTGTATTTTTTTTTATATTGGAGTTTTTTGTTTTAGGCTTTTGTGTTACCACATATTTTGTGTGGTTTTGATAAATAACAAGTTAGTGTTAGGAAGAAGAAGATAGGGATTTAAAAAAAAGAAACTTCTTCAAACATGATTGTCACAGATTCTGTAAATGTTATACGAGGAAAGCTTTGATCTTGTGTCTAGTTTGGTGATGAATATTCAAAAGTAATTGTATCTGCAGCAAAAACAAAAAACATATTCTGGCAATGTAATGTGTAGACTGTAGGAAACTGTTTACATTGGCAGTTTTGCCCTTCCTGATAAAAGATGTGTAATAAGTTGTTAAACTCTTCCGATTGGATCGCTACCTTTCCCCCAAGATCATTGTCATTCTCGTAGTTATAGTGTCAAGAATGATAAAATGTGAGGAAAGATGTTGCCAATCTCTTAAAGCGTTATGAAATATTGAAGACTATTCCTGGTTGTGGGATAATGTACTAATTCTGGGGGAAAAGTTCAAATTACGAGAGGTCACGTAACCCCCTAATCAAAAGAATTCATTTGCATTTCGATGCCCATCAAGTTTTAAATTGAAGCCTCGATAGGGAATTAATTTTACACATAAATTGTGTAAAATTGTTAGAAGAATTCCTTCTCATTTTGATGCAGAGGAAGTTTTGCATTTGAAGGATTGTAAAGGGAATGGAAATATGTTTTTTTGTTAATTATTAAGATTTGCATAAAATTGTTTGATGAGCCTGGCTATAAAAACAGGCTCAAAATGTTGACGTTATTGTTGCTTATTCAGTAAAAAGTATTGTCATGAATATTTGTGTATGATTGTTCGATGAGCCTCTTAATTTAAAACGGGTTCAAAACGTTGTTCAAATTAATGTTGTTGATTATTATTGCCATGGCGTGTTTGAGCCATTCAGCAGTAAAATGTTTTGAAAATATTTTCTGTACCCAAAAAAATTCTGTAAAGTAGAAAGTAAAGTTGTGATATTGCAATCAAATAACAGATTCTTGTGCAGTACATTTATACCTCCAAATTGCCATGGTTATCCAAAATATATGGTGCAAATTTAAGGACTTACTTGTGTATACCTTGTCGAGGTCATTATTAAAACTATAGTATATTTAGTCAGATACTTGATTGCCAAATTGTACCTTGGAGGTATTTGAGTGCCATTTAGCTATCAGGAACAACTCAAAAGGTGCTATTTATGCTATCTATGACTGTTTGAACAAAATTATTCATTTTGCAAAATGGGAATTGGTAGTTAGCAAATTATAAACTTGTGCCCCCCAAAAATATCTAAGAAAAACCTTTTGTTTCTGACCTCAAGATCATAGCTGCCAACTGTTACGAAAAATTCGTAATTGTTACGAATTTCCCACCCTCTTTACGAAATTACGAATACTCCTTCTATAATTACGAATTTAAAAAAAAAAAAAAAAAAAAAACTTTTTTTTCTTTTTTCGTTTTTACATTCTTAAACGTATAGAGACAACGTTTAAACGTAAATCTGATCAAATCATACCTAGTAATTGTGCAAAAATGATGAAAAATAGGGCCATGGACGCCGACCGCAATGGATTCCGCGCTTCACGCTCGACGCTCCAGGGCCCTAAAGCGGGCCCTGGACCCCGGCTAAAGGGTCTTCGCGCTCGTGATGTGCGCTTCGCGCACATGATGTTCAGTTTTGCTTAAATGTTACTAATTTAAAATTCCAAATGTTGGCAGCTATGCAAGATGTAAAATTGGTTATTTGTTACTTCTAGTACATATCCAGCAATGATATTGTATTTTTGTAATACAATAGAAGCAAGTAATTGGTCAACTTTAATAGCCTTAGTACAGGATTTGACACATGGTAATTAGTGTGCGCTACAGACAAAGGGATATAGGGGCGATTATCCAAAAGTAAGACTTTTTTCAATCGATGCATGTTTGTAACTGAAATAAACTAAACTTTTCAAGCATTTTTTGTACTAATTGTGAAGAATTTGAATGTGCGCCATTTTTTATGTAACACTCAATAAATAAATACTTACAATTATAGCAATGTTTGCTATCATATGCTCTGCCATATTTGCCTTTTCTACTTCAAAGAATTTTCGTCCTTAAAATGCATTTGAAATGTTTTTCTAAGCAATGTTTGCAGTTTTTGTATAAATGTTTTTTTGTAGAGAAACAGTTTTTCATGATGCTTAAAATGTTTTTCTATTGAAGCAATGTTTCAGGTTTTGTATTCAAGTTTTTGTAAAAAAACAAAACAAATGTTCTTTCATACCATGTTGTTCAGAGTTCTATTGTTGGTTGTTTTTCATACAAATATTGGTGTTCCTGTGTTACAAGACTTTTAAGATCGCAAAAATGTGATAATTTGATTATTGGTGATTATGGCAACTGATGACTTTGCAATGAAGAAACGTCACATGAGTGATTGTTGTGAAAATGTACAAATGATTTATAACAAAATTTATGCTGTGATCAATAAATGATAAAGAAATATATAAACAAACAAACTTTTTATTTCATAATTTTGTTCAAGTGTGCATGTTTTATTTGATTACATACATGGGAGGGGAAAATTATGTACTATATTCCTCAAAAAGTGCAACACATTTATCATTGAAGTTGTATTACATGTAATGTACCTTTCACCCATGCACAGACACACACGCACACTAACACACGCACGCACGCAAACACACAATCACATACACATACATACACGAAAAGCTTGTAAAAAAACACATTCATATACACACACATACATGACAAACTTATGAACACACTCATACACATACACACACGCACACACATACATACACACGAACACCCCCACACATACACGCACACACAAAAAACTCATACACGCACACACACACACATACCATACATACGATTTCTGGTCACGGACAGATACAGGCTATATTGTAATTATAGCCTATAGGGATGGATAGAACCCCAAAGCTAACGAAGACACACAGCAGATTTTTGTCGAGCCACCGTAGGTGAAGGGAGACTAAGGGATCCAAAATGTGTCTGTCCGTCCGTGACACTTTGTAAAAATTTGAATAACTTTCCAACCCTGCATCTGTTTGTAACCAAACTTGATTGGTAGATGCCCTACATTGGCCTCAATGATATTCTGGGGCAAAGGTCACATAAGTAGGTCAAAGGTCAAATGAGGGTCAATGTGAAGTTTTACCTGCAAGTGTCTAGTAGGGTTGATAACTTTCTAACCCTGCATCTGTTTGTAACCAAACTTGATTGGTAGATGCCCTAAATTGGCCTCCATATTCTGGGGTCAAATGTCACATAAGTAGGTCAAAGGTCAAATGAGGGTCAATGTGAAATTTTACCTGCAAGAGTCTATTAGGGTTGATAACTTTCCAACCCTGCATCCGTTTGTAACCAAACTTGATTGGTAGGTGCCCTATATTGGCCTCCATTTAATACTGGGGTCAAAGATCACATAAGTAGGTCAAAGGTCAAATGAGGGTCAATTGCGCGCAAGTGGGCGAGACCAAAGACTATAGACACTTTACGGCTATCGCCTTGTACTAATGTAAAAAAGGAGATAAAAAGGGAGCTAAGTTTCAATAATAAGGGATTTAATTCCAGCAGCAACTCAACATGTTCAGGATAATGTTTCGACCGAAAGGACGAAATGCTAATCTAAAATCGTATTACATATTCTACAAAGATATTAATCGTTGAATCGAGAATAAAACAATGCAGTTATTAAAGCTTAACGGAAGGTTATACAAAACACTGGATCACATATTCTACGAATATGAATTAATTAATCGTTCAATAGAGAATAACACAATAACCATAATAATACAAGAGGTAATACAAAACGTGTCGGATTCTACTAAATAATTTAATAATTATTGATTCAAGTAAACAATGAATACAAGCTAGGATGAGCACGGTTTCTATAGAAACATGATGTACATCGTATCACATTTAAAGGGATCTAGAAACTTTGTTGACATGTGCAAAAGGTGATGAATGGTTGATACAATTTATATTGTCATCTGATAATTATGTCCACTGGGAAGTGGGTATTTTGTGAAAATGTCAAGTTAAATGGACATTATATGGCCGAGTAATGAGCACACATTCAAAGTGATATTCACGAACTCATTGCACTGACTTTGTACACGGTAACGACTATCCAGTGGATAGTTTAACATCTGAACACTTCAATCGTAAATATCTTTAAAAGTCGAAACAAAAACCCCTCTACCATGCTTCTACTGTACGAATAAAACAAGGTATGAGGGAACCGCTAGAATTCAAATGGGATTTTGAGGATTTGGACAATGTTTATAGATGTTACCAATCACCTTTTTTGTATTTAAAAACTCCTCAGTGACATAATTCATGTCAGTTAGCTAGGAATGATGACAAAAATACATTGTCTAACATTCAAATGAATTGTTTAAATACAATTTTTTTTTAAAATGTAGCGATGTTCATTTCCATCAGCGAATTACATGTTCAAATTGAAAAGTCCTTTGTCCGTTACTAATTATAGCAACTGTTACCATCGTTAGGTGCGTTACACAATGTAATAATCAATATAAGCATTACGTATCACTAGTTAATAACATATACAATTATATCATTGAATCAATAATATTGATATATTCTAATGGTACAGCAGTTTATCAAATGAATAATAAGCATATGATATCATTCGAAATTATTTGAATGTGTGTGTGTTTTTGTTGTTCAATATTTCAGGTTAAAAATTCAATTAAACACAAACAAAACTAGCCCTTTACATTTCAAAGACATTAATTTTCATTCAAAATGTAATATGAATACAAAGACGGGGCCATAGCCTGTAATTTGCTGATCACTTTCTCGATACAACATTCGTTTATCTTCAATACATTAATTGAAATAATATGGGGAGGGGGGGAAGTAAACAAAATATATTAACATAAAGCAGATTATTTTCGAATCTAAAATAATCTTGTGAATACGTAGGAATGCTACACCTATTATTGTGTTTATTATTTCAATTTCAAGTAATAGGTGTACTCATATTTTGATCTACAACATGTCTCAAAATGAATTACAACGGGACTTTCTGCAACGATAACTTTAAAGATAGTAGATCAATCAGATTGATGTCAGGGTATGAAACTATAACTTATTACCTACATCTTGCAGAAAACCCTATTCGATTTGCTTCAGTGGTCATGGAGAATGAGGATCTTTTGTCAATCATGCCATATGTCCATTTTCGTTCATAACGGGTGAACACAATGGATAACACGTCTCCTTACAAAACCTGGAGGGAAGGGACATCTGACATGATTGACAAAAGATCCTCATTCTCCATGACCACTGAAGCAAATCGAATAGGGTTTCTGCAAGATGTAGGTAATAAGTTATAGTTTCATACCCTGAAATATCATTCTGAATGATCTACTATCTTTAAAGTTATCGTTGCAGAAAGTCCCGTTGTAATTAATTTTGGGACATGTAGTATAGTAAATCATCGATAATAAAAATTAAAAAAACACATAATAAACCAGGAACAACAAAGCATCATCTCAGATTTCAAATTAAGACATAAGACGGATAATCTGAGGCTCCATGTAAAAATGCCAGAGGAATTAATGTCAGAGAAAAACGATGTCATTGTGAAAATGTCAGAGGTAAAACTGTCTCTGGAAACAAATATCAAGGATGCTTTAGCTCCGTCCCCGGACTTGTACGCCTGTGCCTGCTCAGGCTTGATTTGGGAGGGTGTTTCATTACTTTTATACAGAAAAAACCACGTATCTCGTAAATAACTGACATATAGGAAAGTTACCGAAAACATCTATATCAGCCATTGGATTAGTATAAAAACGGCTTGTGTGGTAAAATCCGTATCTTAGAAATATCGGTGTAACTTCAATGCACGCCGTCAGCACCCCGCCGAGATTGGGTCTAAATGTACCCCCCCCCCCCCCCCCCCCCCCCGCGCTTTCCCCTCTCCACCGGGCTGGGTATTGGTCTACTATAATAGTCCGCACGCCGTGCACACGTGCGCTTGCATACCTTTTGCATGCAACGTATCATTACGATTGAAATGAATCTTGGTAAAGTTTGTTTAATTCGAACCTTTTAATGATAAAATAGTCGATTACAAAGCATTTTCCCCCCAAAGTTATGATGTATTCTTTCATGTGGTAAGTGATGAAAGCATAAGTGTTTTTTTTGTGTGTGTGTGGGGCGTTTTCCAATACGGTTTAAGTTATAGCAAATGGGGGGGGGGGGGGGGGGGGGTGCTGCACGTGCCCCCAAACATTTTGACAAAAACAATACAAAAGTTAGGGCTGGGATTCACGAAGGTAGTTGGAATTTGAACCAATCATGATTAATTATGCAATTAAGATAGACATTGGTTATCCTACTTGTTGTTTCCCCCGGCCCCGGCAGACTGTAGCTGGGCCGTAGGGCCACCTGCAGGTACTCCGCCGTCATTGGCCCTGGCTTCGGCTGACATCATACCGGCCGCGGCGGTATTTCCCTGTATTCCACCGGGACCGGAACCCAAGCGGGTGGCTCCGGCTGTGACTTGCGAAGCCTGTTGTGGTTGATGTTGCTGCCGTTCTTGTCTCTCTGACGATGCTGCAGCAGCCTGCATCGTGGCCGTGGGGCCACCCGCAGGGACTCCACCGTCATTGGCCTTGGCTTCGGCCGACATCATCTTGGCCGCTGCGGAACCCTCTTTAATTCCATCGGGACCAACACCCGTGCGGTTGGCACCGGCTGCGACTTGAGAAGGTGGTTGTTGTTTGTCTGACATGGTAGCACTTTCGACCTTTTGCTGTGATTGGGAGAAATTGGAATATAAAAAGGGAACATTTCCATCAGAAAGAGAGGCGTAGCTACTGGGGGATGGGGGATGGGGGGGGGGGGGGGGGGGGGGCAAGTGCACCACCAATATGCAATCATTTGGCAAAAGTAATCTTATAAGCTATAATAATATGACGTCCTAATTATACTAAAGAGAATCCCAAATACAGAATTGGTAATCTCTGACTATTAAACTTGAAAGGTGCCATCCCAAAAGCTTGAACATAAACGAAAGGGAAGCGAAAGCAGCACATTGTGTTTCTAATCTATTACAGCCCTTCCTGAGACAGGTAGGGCTGAATTCCGAACAATTCAATCCTAAATATCTTTTTTAACAAAAGGGGAAACAAAAAACATGTTCCATGCTATTATTCAAGTTCAAGTTCAAGTTCAATTTATTCAACCAAATCATTAAAAATCAAATACAAAGTTTATACATGAATGATGTTGTAACAATGTAAAATATAATGAATGGTTAGGGACACCTAGGAAGCAAAGCTTGTAATAGGGCCCTTTTCACATATCAATACATAACAATATATTACATACACATTGATGGAAATAAATATTCATACATAAAACTACATTCGTGAGCCCACCCTACCCGCCCCCCTCCCCGTAACTACCATGCCTAAATACACTCATACCATGTCGCAGCAGATTTTGAAGAAAAGGAAAGAAAGTAGAAGAGAGGAAAAAATACAGAATAACATATGAATTCAGTCTACTCAATTAGATGATAAAATTGTAAACAATTCACTTTTACACAATTTCTTAAATCTTGTCAAAGTTGTACTGGATCTTATATTGGAGCTGAGATTATTCCATTTGCTTATTCCCACATTTTGAAATGAATTAAGAGCATGAGTTGTACGTACAGGAGGCTTGTGTAATATGTAATAACATTGTTTGTCTTGTGTTGTGAGGATGAACGGATGAATTAATTACAAACAAAGTTTTAAATATGAGCGGGAGATGACCAGTATGGAAATTATACATAAATATGAGTGTATTAAGCGTTATAAGTTGCTGTATTGGAAGAACTTTCATATTAATAAATAAGGGATTACTAGAACAATTATACTCTGAATTTGTTATGATTCTAATAGCCTTCTTTTGTAACAATTTTATTTTATTTTAAATGAGATAAATAAGAGTTTCCCCACACAATGTTGCAATATGATAAGTGTGGTAGTATTATTGAATTATAAAGTAGCATTAATACATTTTGGGGGACGATATATTTTGATTTTGATAGTATTCCAACACCTCTTGATACTTTCAAAGTAACATTCTTTACATGAACCTTCCAACTTAAGAATTCATCAATAATAACCCCGAGAAAAGATAATGATTGAACACATTGGAGGGATGTATTTTGGATAGATATGGAATCAAGGTTGGGGGGAACTCTCCTGTTTTTTGAACGAAATATAATATAATTTGTTTTTTCATAATTAAGATGCAATTTGTTATTTTGAAACCAAGAATTATTTTACTTAATTCTAAGTTAACCATTGAAATAAGTGTATGCACATTCTTATGGGATAGTACAATTACAGTGTCATCTGCAAATAAAGAAAACTGAAAAATCTTTGAACTATTAATAATGTCATTTACATAAATAAGGAACAGGAGAGGTCCCAAAACAGAACCTTGAGGTACACCACATGATAGGTCTTTAAGCTCAGAATTGACACCATCGACCACCACATACTGTTTTCTACCAGTCAGATATGATCTGAACCAGTTTTGTGCTACACCTCGCACGCCATAATAACATAATTTATCAAGAAGAATGTGGTGGTCGATGGTGTCGAATGCTTTTGACAGGTCCATAAATAATCCTAAACAAAAGTTACCTTTATCCAATTAATTTATAACATAATTAGACAAGTTCAAGACCCCATGTGCAGTTGAGTGTTTTTTCTGAACCCAAATTGTTCATTAATTAAAATTTCATATTTTTCAAGAAAACTAAATAATCTACTATACATAACTTTTTCCAATAATTTAGAGAAAATTGACAAAATGGCAACAGGCCTATAATTATCAATATTTTGTTTACATTTCTTTTTATATAATGGTACAACTTTAGCTACTTTCAAAGAATCCGGAAATACCCCAGAGGAAATTGATTTATTGAATATATTGCACAAAGGGTCTACAAAACAAAAGATTGATTCTTTGACTACTTTGGCAGAAATATCATCACAACCACACGCTTTAGCTGGGTCTAGTGATGTACAAAGTTCTGTCAACTCATCAACCGTACTGGCTGGTTTCAAAAACAAACTATTGACATAATCTGAACTTAAATATTTCT
>JBAMJV010003695.1:55000-62500 GCA_037951105.1 Echinarachnius parma
GTTTTCCAATACTGTTATTTGGCTTTAATCGAGCTGTTAAAGTTATATAGGCAGTGGTTTAGCTACTGGGGGGGGGGGGGGGGTGCACGTGCCCCCAAACAATACAAAACTTGAAGGGATTTTAAAAAAACATTAAACAAAATATGGTGTGCCCCCAATCAGTCCAACCACACTAATCCACTGGATACACAATAATTATGTTGATTTAGTGGGACTATTATATACAATATTGTATACACTAGCTAGGGCTGGAATTGACGGAGGTGGTTGGAATTTGAACCAAACATGATTAATTAAGCAATTAAGATAGACATTGGCTATCCTACTTCTTGTTTCCCCCGGCCCCGGCAGACTGTTGCTGGGCCGTAGGGCCACCTGGAGGTACTCCGCCGTCATTGGCCTTGGCTTCGGCTGACATCATACTGGCCGCGGCGGTATTTCTTTGTATTCCATCGGTATGGGAACCCGTGCGGTTGGCACCGGCTGTGACTTGCGAAGCCTGTTGGGGTTGTTGTTGCTGCCGTTCTTGTCTTTCTGACCGTGCTCCAGCAGCCTGCATCATTGCCGTGGGGCCATCCGCAGGGACTCCACCGGCATGGGCCTTGGCTTCGGCTGACATCATCTTGGCCGCGGCGGAACCCTCTTTAATTCCATCACGACCAGCACCCGTGCGGTTGGCACCGGCTGCAACTTGAGAAGGTGGTTGTTGTTTGTCTGACATGGTAGCACTTTCGATCTTTTGCTGTGATTGGGAGAAATTTGAATATAAAAAAGGAACATTTCCATCAGAAAGAGAGGCGTAGCTACGGGGGTGGGTTGGGGCACGTGCACCACCAATAGGCAATAATTATTGACAAAAGTAATCTTATAAGCTATAATAATATGACGTCCTAATCATATACTAAAGAGAACCCCAAATACAGAATTTGTTATTTCTGACTAACTTGAAAGGTGTAATCCCCTTTTGGGACTAACGAACCCTTTTTCATTTTCGGATTAACAAACCGTCGGAATAGCGAACCCGATTTCATTTTCGGACTAACGAACCTTCGGAATAACGAACCTTCGGAATAATGCAACAAATGTTCGGATTACGAACCCTATTTCATTTTCCCTCAGGTATACGAAATTTGCGTGTTCGGAATAACGAACCTTCGGAATAACGAACCGCACCCGTTTGAACGCCCCAAACACCCCCTGAGTACGCCTATGATGGGTGTTTTAATACAGTAATATGACAAATTTGAAATCCAGATTAAGATTGATAAACTAACTGAACGAACTCGTCATTATATCCAGGGAGCAAAGGGGGTTTTACAGACATGGAATGTTATAAAAGGTTGGGGCCCAGAATTGTCTTCTAGGACCTTGTAGAAGCACAACCTAGGTGGACAACCTCGCGAACTAGCTACTGGAAGGCCACGTAACACATATGAAGGATTTTACCCCTACTTTACGTTAAAAACGCCTTTAATCCTTAGGATTCATGAATGCCCTACTCTGGTATTTTCACGATTACACCCAAACGCATGCTGCTATCGTAACATGTCTTCGGACATGTCTTTCATAGATAGGTGTGCATCTTTTGATACCAAATTTTGCCTTTTTACTTCTATGGTTTTTATGTCACGTGTCAGACATAGAATATGAAATTTCACATACGCTTATGGACAAAAATTCGTGGACATTGTGCAGATTATAGAATGACAAAAATATTTATCTGTAAAACCCTATACATGTTTGATGGCATTATGATGAAAAACAATACACTGGCAAAACAAATGATAAAACAATGCAAACAAAAATAATTTGAAACAAAGAAATACATAAGAATTATAATTGTAATAACTATGATGATAATAAGGTTAATGTTATGAAATAGCGAACGTTCCGTGTTTTGACGATCGCGATGCATCATTATTATTACCCCCAGTCATTAGATACATACTGCAATCAATCCAGCACACCATGGGCGTAGATCTGTCATTGATACATATTCATCAGGGGGTGATCTATCCATTCAACCCCCCCCCCCCCCCTGATGAATAGGTATTTAATACGCAAGTATCTACGCCCATGCAGCACACAGAGTGAACATTTCCACTCACAAGGGAGTGATGAAGATCAAAAAAGAGGGACAAAACTACAAAGTGACCAAATCAGGCTACATTATCACAGATGCCAATATGGCATATTATAATTAAATTGGTGCGAAATACCCTATACTATAAGCGTGGATATCCCTCTAAACCTAAACGTCATTTACTATCATATACATTTATGTAAAGTACATCATCCGCTAAGAAGTAACAATGATGTGTTCGATAAAATGGTCCAAGTCTAAGATGTCAAATGGCATTATATACAGTCATGTAGTTCTTGAACCATATATGTTGTGTAGTTGGCAGCTAACACAGGAACTGCCATGAGCTTCCTCAGTGAGAACAGTATTTGAGTGAACATGGAGACATGTGCAGTCACCTGATATAACCATAGCTGTTTAAAACATCAACCTGACCATTTCGAGGATTCAAATCTTTGGAAAGCTGCCATATACAAGCTGTTTAATAGTGATCCATCTTGAAGATCTTATCCCAATAAAGAACACGCCTCTCCATAGCAATCTACGTCACCATCAATGACAATAATGCAATGTCTCGGATTTTATGTTGTTCTTAATGTAAAGTGCTCATTCATGATAAACATGTGTGTACTTCTAGTCCAATGAACACAACATTTATATTAGGCAAATACAAATTAGTATTGTGTGGACTTGTTTAAACAATGATGTACCAATACAACCTAAAAGGGTACGATGGCTCAGAAAATGGCCTACAACATTAACAAATATCGTAACATTGTTTAAACCAAGCTTAATGTATAAAGATGTAGAGTAGGTCACTGTGTTTCTCTTTAGTAGGATTATCATGTTGTTATCATGATTGTTTATTTCTATGCCCATTACTTTATTATCGTGTACATGAATACAAATAATCTTCCTACTATAATGGCGCTTTATATAAGTGCTCTATATTATTATTATTATTATTATTATTATTATTATTATTATCATTATTACTAAACAAATTAAGAATAATTCGACTGAGAGTTGAGGTAGCGCTACTGCCTTTGCCGCTTCATTTATTTCCCCGTATCTTTCCCTACACCCACACATAGCAATTTGCACTTATTGCTGGCTTCTGTATTAATTCAGTATTAATATTGGCAAAATACATAACACACATACAAAAGGTATTAGTACATTTTGTCAGTAGTATCATTACATTGTTATGAGTAAGAAAATCACTTTATTCAACTGTTTACATTGTAATATATTCTAGGGATCGAGTTACTTTGTTGACAGGTGCAAAAAATTAATAAGTGATTAATAAAATGTGTATTAGTGTGATATGATATGTCCACAAAGTGATGTGTGATAATGTCATGTTAATTGGATATTTTTTGGCTGGGATATGAACACAAAAGCAAAGTGATATTCACTAACTCATTGCACTTACTGTGTACACGGCATAAATTATCCGTATATAATTTCACACAGACACACTTCAATCGTAAATATCTTTTGAACGAAATGGAAATTTGAAAAACCAAAACATGTCCCGTGCTTTTATTGCTAAATGAATATGATAAGGTATGAGAGAACCAAGTAAGTTTTGAGGATTTGGACAATGTTACTATAAAGGCCTATTTATATTTATATTTTATTTATATTTGTACCGAGATTTGTACCCCATATTCTATATCTATTTTCCTTATTCTACATTTTTTACATTTCATTATCAAGATATGAAATCAAAGATTTTTTACCTCTCTAATGAGTTAGTAAAATCAGATACAAACAATACACTATTAAGAACTAATATTCTTATGTTATTGTTTTTAATTTGTTTAATGTTCTATAATGTTTTATAATTATTTAGTTTATATCATTTTAAAAACTTTCAAAAATAACATTGAATACCATTTGAAGAATTCCAAATACAAATTGTGTAACGTTTTTAAAAGTCTGAACATTTCAATGCGTTTTTGTACATTTATGAACGTACAATTATGTGTGATAATTGAGGTAGCTAATACCCAGGGAGCTATATATTTACTATTACTATATGGGTTATATATTTACTATTATAATTATTTGTTGGTTGTATGACACGTGACTTAAAATGAGACGTGACACATTAACCGAAGATATTATGCAGTCAAATCTGGTATCAAAAGATGCACACGACACTACAAAACACGGATCTGAAGCAATTTGATGATATCATAATGCTTGTTAGTGTAATTGTGGAAATAGCAGAGACAAACCATCATGAACCCTAAGGATTTAAGGCGCTATTAACGTAGATTATGGGTTAAATCGTTTATACGCGTTTTGAGGACTTCCAGTAGCTAGATCGCGAGGTTGTACACCTATAGGTTGTACACCTATAGGTTGTGATCCTAGAAGGTCCTAGAATACATTTCTGGTGCACAACCTTTTATAACATTCCATGTTTGATATCCTAAAAAAGGGGGTGTTTGCTCCTTGGGTATTAGCTTTCATTTGATACAAACATCATGGAAAGGGACAATTATTTGTTATAAGTATGGTCACTTCAATTTTTCTTGAAGTGTGAAATGACAATTTCTGCAGATCATGAGTTGCTAAAAAGGGCATGATTTTGCTTCATCCGGTCACACACATGATTGTATATAATCCGGCCTGGGATCGAACCCACGACCTCCCGTGTATAAGGCACCGACGCTCAAACCGTTTACCCAGCACGCCTGAGTGGTGTCTCACTGTATTACAATAAAATTGATCGGATCGATTTGAGATCTTTTGTTGTTGTCAACTTGTCTTTTTTATTTGTCTCTTTCGCTCCACACTTTTATCTGTTCCTGTCATAAGTTTTCCTTTGATTGTTTTTGTATATGAATTTATATTATTTTGTAGGTATTCGTTTAAAATTTAATATAGTGTTTGATAACAACAGTAAATCAAAAAGCTGAACTAATGCTGAACTAAAATCAACTAAAGTCAACTGCTGAACTATATCAATAATATGCTGAACCTATATCAAACCATCAATAAGAAACATCGAATTTGTTGAAAGGCAATAATACTCGCCCGCAAAGATCACTGTTATCATTATACGTGTCATTATTGGCATCATACCAAGCTGGTATTCCCCACCGTGGATAACAAAACGAGTGACTGGGTTCTTATCGCATAAACATTTATCAATAACGAACAATAAGATTATGGAAATGCTAATTTACTCAAATCTACTTCTGATGCTGGCCACACTGAGGTCTGTAAACACTTTCAGTATAATTATATAAAATATATATTGCGGTTTTAAAGATACGATGCATTAATTGCGCCATATGTACATTTCACACATTTTGCAATCTATATACTTCTAAAAATATTGTTTAATTTGTATGTGAAAATGAATGTGCATTATGCAACACGACCTCACCCAACACAAACTACGCTTTCCAGCTTTGTTCATACTTCAATATAATTAGTAATCCATACCATACGTTTTTATTCAAAACTGACTTTAAAAAAGTAATTATATGATTTTAGTTTTCTGTCCATGTCGGAGATGGATAAAAAAAAAAGAAATACAAGTTTGGATAGGGGGGTGGGTGGGGTGAGCTCTCTCCAAATTCCATTTGGATGTTTGGAATTTTTTTAACTTTGCAAGGCCCCTAACACAGTTATTGTCAAACCTTGACGGATCTTCTTGGACATAACATGAACTAATATGCGGTCATTTCAGCAATGCATATTGACAAGAGATCTGCAATTATCACAACATTATACAGCGTTTTATTTATAGTTTTAATATAGAACACAATAAGATGTTATCATAAATGTACGAGAAATACAGCAATATAACTTCATTTACAAAGTAAATTAATTGTTTTTCTTCAACCTGTCTTTAAGAGTATAGGATAAGTATACAGCAATATACATTTTGACAATAGAACTGCAATTACAAAATGACAAAATGTTTTCTTTAAGCATGACTTTAAGCATAAGTTAAGATAAAGCGTGAGTAAAACAAAACTGAAATCTCACCAGATGCAGAATTCACAAGTTGTGTAGAGTCTTGAAGAAATCTATCGTAGCTTCTTCAATCCTATCCTTTACAATGATCCAAAATTTAATTCCTTCCCTGTTTTATCCCTGCGTGGCTGCCACGCCCATTTTACACACCAATCGCCACCGGCTCACACTACCAGTGTTATAAATTTAATAATGCACAATGTGCATATAATTATACGTTATCGTTATCGTGACCAATCACAGTGCAGCATATACTGCACGATTGGACTATGGGATCAAATTGTCGTAGGTAAAGGTGTAACGGGGTGGATTCGGGGTGGGGGGGGGGGGGGGGGGGGTGGGGCGGGGGGTGCCCCCGTGCGACATATTAATTCCTGTATATTAATACAGCTGTACAAAACAAAAAAACAAACACGAAGTTATGCTGCAAAATGTTATACAAGTTATTTTTGTAATTTTTTTATATTTGCGATTGACATTGCCGACATAATATGAAGAAATGATATAAGGATCGAAACTATGTAATAAACTACTATTGTTTTTCATAACTTCAACACTTAGGTCTACATTGATTATGTATATAATGAATGAAGTATCATTTGAAAAACAACACTGGTACTTTGTTGTATTCGTATTGACAATAAAAGCATGGGACAGGTTTCGGTTTTTCAAATTTCCCTTTGGTTAAAAAGATATTTACGATTGAAGTGTTCAGATGTTAAATTATCCACTGGACCACGAAAAGCATGTACAATGCAATGAGTTAGTTAATATCACTTTGCACTTTTGCTCATTACTCGGCCATATAACGTCCATATAACTTGAAAATTTCACACGGCACCCAGTGGACATATCAGATAACAACAATATACATTTTATCAACCATTCATAAGATTTTGCACATGTCAGCAAAGTTACTAGATCCCTTTAACTGGAAATTATACTTTCTCTATTGGAGATTATCTCGTTACCCCCTTGGTATGGTCAAGCCTAGCTACACCACTACAATATAAATGTCGAGAACAGTGATTGGCCAGTACGGGAGCATATTATGTAAATTTCATGTCGCCAAACAGAAAACGCGTATCAATGATTGCATGAAGTCATACCCATACATAGATGCTGGATATTTTTACAGAGTTGTCCTACCGTGGGTGACATTTCATTAGTTAAATTTGTATTATTGAGGATTGTTACGTGATCATAAAAACCTGGGGAGAACCCAGGCACTCGTTTGGCAATACATGTTGGGGAAAACCAACTTCTGATACGCTCGATGATTTACTTAAAGGGATAGTTGAGTTTTGGTA
The DNA here is from genome assembly GCA_037951105.1 of Echinarachnius parma. Lineage (NCBI taxonomy): Eukaryota > Metazoa > Echinodermata > Echinoidea > Clypeasteroida > Echinarachniidae > Echinarachnius > Echinarachnius parma. The sequence goes on from JBAMJV010003695.1 coordinate 62,396, forward strand.
AAGAGAGTACATTTTTGGTCAAATTGAATTTTAGTAACCAAAACCTGCACCATAACATTACAAACTAATAGTTATAACTCCACCATGCTCGAATGGAATACAAAA
>JBAMJV010003695.1:67500-87021 GCA_037951105.1 Echinarachnius parma
AACGGACGTTTCTGAGGTTTATGACCGTTAATTAACGCTTTTGAGCTGAATGATAGATATCGTCATACTAAAGGGGCATTTGAAAAAATCTAACCCTATTTTATTCTTCTCTTACCATAAGCTAAACAACACGGTAGAAGAGAAACGAGGAAGTTCCAAGTATTTTTCGTGAAGTTAGACACTTTACAGGCGTGTGTTTTATATACATTTTTTTAAATACAAAGGGAAAAAAATAATTTAAAAATTCCTGTAAGGTTGTGATTATACATTATGAAGGTCTCTCCAGTTCCTAGTGTGACTTGAAATATCACTTTGATTCTTGGTGAGAAGTGCCAAGTCGCATTAAACTCTGTTGGAGAAGCAAATAATATTTGGATGCTGATTGCCTGTGCAGGATAGATGCCATCTTTAACTGGTCTTACTTCTTATAAGAGCAATTGAATGTCACTTGGCAACTCTGATCAAGAATTAATTGACTCATAAACAAGCCCCACAAAGTATGGAAAGACATTTCTATGATACAAGCACTACTTAAAGAAGAAAAAAAAATCATAAAATGTTCCACTATGCATTGAAAACATGTGTATAAAACCCATACCTTTTTATGGTAAAAATCCACACAATTATTCATGAAATTCGTGTTTTCTTCATATTCAAGACATAAAATAAGTTGTAGTAATTCCTAATCCCATTGACTATAGCCCCTTTGATATTTTATTAACTTTTGTTTCTTTAAAATTTAATTAAAGTGACAAAATAGTGCAAACTATCTCAAAAATTTAGCGAAAAGTGCTTGGTCTAATAATTTTTTCCAAGGCTCTATATTATTTTGTAGGTATTCGTTTACAATGTAATATAGTAATTTAATAACAACAGTAAATCAAAATGCTGAACTAATGCTGAACTAAAATCAACTAAAATCAACTGCTGAATTATATCAATAAATGCTGAACCTAAATCAAACCATCAATTGAAAGGCAATACTTGACTGAAAATATTGCTGTTATTGTATACGATAATATGTTATACGTATACATACGTGACATTATTGGCATCATACCAAGTTGGTATTCCCCACCGTGGATAACAAAACGAATGACTGGGTTCTTATCGCATATATAACATTATACAAATGATGCGCAGGTATGAGTGGGTCGGTAGGAATTGTTTGCACAAGGTAACTATGGAACTGTTAAACCCACGAGGCGAAGCCGAGTGGGTTTAGACTAGTTTCCATAGTTACCGCGTGCAAACAATTCCACCGACCCACGAAATAAACTTGCGCATCATCTGTTTTATAGAATGGGCATTGTTACGCCCCCCAAAAAGTCAAAAAATTAAAAATTAGAAAAATTACCGGATTCATGAAATAATTTTACCGGACGCATGAAATTTTTTACAGGACGCATGAATTTTTTTACCGGACGCATGATTTTTTTACCGGACGCATGAAATTTTTTACCGGACGCATTAAATTTTTACCGGACGCATGAAATTTTTACCGGACGCATGATTTTTTTACCGGACGCATGACTTTTCATGCATCCAGTACAATTAATTGTCTGCACAAATTTTGCTCTCAACCAATCAGATTGCAGGGATTTATCAACCCATTCTATAATTATCAATAACGAACAATAAGATTATGGAAATGCTAATTTACTCAAATCTACTTCTGATGCTGGTCACACTGAGGTATGTAGACATTTTCAATGTATAATTTATATGGGGGTTTTAAATAAACGATGCATTTTATGATTGGGCCACATGTACATCTGAGAATATTGTTTACTTTGTATGTGAAAATGAATATGCATTTCCAGCTTTCATACTTCAATATAATTAGTAAGCCAAGCCAAACTATTCGAGCTATTTACAAGTAAGCATTTTGTTTAAAACCCAGTATAAACAAGTTTGCAATATTCGCGTTTAATTAAAAACTGTTATAGACTGTCAAAACTTGACGGATCTTCGTGGACATAACATCAACATTACTAATATGCGAACATTTCAGAAATACATATTGACAAAAGTGCTGCAATTATCACAAAATGATACAGCGTTTTCTTTCACCCGTCTTTAAGATGAAGCGTGAATAAACACAATGAAATGATTATAAATGAACAAACAATTCAGCGATATATAGAACACAATACAATTTTTAAAAATTATAAATGAACGAGAAATAAAGCAATATAACTTCATTTACAAAGTGAATTAATTGTTTTTCTTCAACCTGTCTTTAATATTATAGGATAAGTAAACAGCAATATACATTTTGATAATAGAACTGCAATTACAAAATGACGAAATGTTTTCTCTAATCATGTCTTCAAGCATGTTAAGATAAGCGTGAATAAAACAAAATTTAAATCTCACCAGAATGCAGAATTCACAAGTTGTGTAGAGTCTTGAAGAATTCTATACTTCCCAATGATCCAAATTTAATTCCTACCCTGTTTTATCCCTGCGTGGCTGTCACGCCCATTTTACACGCCAATCGCCACCCGCTCACATGCCACACTTAAATCTTACACTACCAGTGGTATAAATTTAAACATAATAATACAGTCATGTAGATAATTATAATAATGCACAATGTGTATCTATAGGTTACGTATCGCATGTTAAAGGTTATATAGGCGAGTAGTTATCATTCAGACTGACGAATCACAGCGCAGCATACTGCACGATAGGACTATGGGATCCAAGTGTCGTAGGTAAGGGGGTATGTGGTGGAGACGGGGGGGGGGGGGGGGGAGGGGGAGGGGGAGGGGTGGTGGGGTGTCCTTTCACTGCCTTTCCTGTATATTAATACAGCTGTACACAAAAAAAAAGAAAACAAAAGAAAAAATGATATACAAGTTATTTTTGACTGAAAAAGAGCAAAGAAAATGGGATTCCAGCAGGATTTCTATACAAGTTATTTTTGTCATTTTGAGATATTTGCGATTGACATTGCCGGACATATATGAAGAAAATGATAAGGAACTATGTAATATATTACTATTGTTTTTCATACTTCAAAATATAGGTCTACATTAATTACAACACTGGTGACTTTACAATAACATTACAACAAATCGGCGTTTATTTTAATTTTGCAACAACCCCCCCCCCCCCCCCCCCCCCCCCCCCCCCCCCAATGAAAAAAAACACAGTAGCTAGCATTTGTGTCTAAGGCTCCCGTTATTAACTGAAATAATAATTTCTCTATGGGAAATATACTCTCTTTACCCCTTGTTATGGTCAGGTCTAGCTACACCGCTACACTTCAAATGTCGAGAACAGTGATTGGCCAGTACGGAAGCATAATGCAAATCGCATGTCGCCCAATCAGAAAACGCGTATCAATGACTGCATGAAGTCATACCCATACTTATACAGATGCTGGAGAGTTCTACATAGCTGGCTTACCTTGGGTGACATTTCATAATGTATTGTTATTATTGAGGATTGTTCTGTGTTTATTTATAAATACCTGGGGAGAACCCAGGCACTCGTTTTGCAATAAAATGGTGGGGAATACCAACTTCTGATATGATGTTAGTAATAACATGAATGGTATCGGCTAGAGATGTGGGCGAGTATACACAAATTAATTCGATGTTTTTTTTAGTTTTTTTTTACTGAAGGTCGATTTTATTTCAAAATTTGATTGTTTTGTATGTGATAACAAAATGTCGTGACTATATCACGAGATATGTAATGGGCGAGTATGATACACATTAATTCGATGTTTTTTTAAACTGAAGGTCGATTTTATTTCAAAATTTGATTTTTTGTTGTTGTTGTTGTATGTAATAACAAAATGTCCTCAGTCAGAGACTCCATAGCGGAGTCGATGATTTGTTGAGGTTTAAAGGGATTTAGTAACTTTGTTGACATGTACAAACAGTGATAAATGGTTGATATCAATGTATATTGTTGTTATCTGATATATCCACTAGGTATTGTATGAACATTTCAAGTCAAATGGACGTTATATGGCCGAGTAATGAGCAAAAATGCAGAGTGATATTCACTAACTCATTGCAATCACTTTGTACACGCTTTTCGTGGTCCAGTGGATAATTTAACATCTGAACACTTCAATCGTAAATATCTTTTTCATTTCATTTTTCATTTCAATTTATTCAGCATTTCCATAAAAACATACATATAAAATACAAACAATAAATAGGAATACTACACAAACAAAAAACAATGACAATGCAAAGAGATGCAGCAGAAAGGCAGAGCCTTATATAAAAGCTGCATCCTTCATAAAACTATCACCTCAGTAAAAACATTAAAAAAAAGATTACACGATAATTGCCCTGTCATACTCAAATTCACAAAACACACACACACACACACACACACACAATACACATATGCCTGTAAACAGTATGATTATTGCACAGTTGAATTTCCAAGTAAAAGTTGTTTATACTTTTTCTTAAAAACATTCAAAGATAAACTAGACTTTATATCATTTGGTATTTCATTCCATATTTTTGGACCATTAAAAAATATAGATTTTTGAAAAGCTGTAGTCCTTATAAGAGGTAGACGATAATTATTAGCACTGCGAGTTTCATAATTATGCACAGTTGAATTTACATCAAAATACATCAAAAGAGACCGGGGAAGTACATTCTTATGACACATATACATAAATATTGCACACTGGAATTCATATAATTTATAAATATTTAAAATATTGAGGCAAGAAAATAAAGGTGCAGTGTGAGCCAAGTACGAACTGTGGGAAATAATTCGAATAGCTCGTTTCTGTAATTTAAATAATCTATTCATATTTTGGTTACTAGAATTCGCCCATATCATGATGCAGTAATTCAAATAAGGTGATACCAGTGTATTGTACAACATTAATAAAACTTCTTTAGGTAAAAATCTTAAATTATTCATAATTCCAATATTTTTTGACAGTGTATTGCAGATAACACCAGTGTGCTCATTCCATGTAAGTTTATCATCTATCATTATTCCCAAAAACTTTAGGCTATTTACTCGTTTTATTTCAGTGTCTTTAATTTTAACAACAATATTATTTTTGTCTACCTGCATATTTGTAAAAACCATAAAGTTTGTCTTATCCAAATTCAAGACTAATTTATTATTTGATAACCAATCTATAAGTTTATCAATTTCATCATTAAAGTAATTTTGTAAATATTGCACGTCCTTATGTGACATAAAAACACTGGTATCATCTGCAAAAAGAATACAATTTAAAACATCTGAAATATTGCACATATCATTAATATAAACAATAAATAATAAGGGACCAAGGGAAATTTGAAAAACCGAAACCTGTCTCATGCTTTTATTGTTAATACGAATACAACAAAGTATGAGGGAACCGCTAGAATTCCAAATGGATTTTGAGGATTTGAGGTTTTCCCGGTCAATTTCGCTATTTTATCATGCTATTTCATATTAGCAGCATTCAATTTCACCAAATCCGCGTTTGGATCGACATATCGTCATTCAAATTCGTTTTTAGTCATTCATATTAATTAACGGAGCAACCAATTTCACACTAGCGTCATGCCAATGTAAGCGATGGGTGCTCATTTTCGTTAATGGTCATTCAATTTCATCTCTGGCAGTCTCGGGTCTCATTTCGGTCATTCAAATTCGCGCATGGGCAAACAAGTTCATCACATTGGCATTCAAATTAAAAAAGTGCAGTGGACATGTAATGTAACAGCGTGGTACATGTATGATATAGAAAACAAGATGAAAATAAAGATACAAAATGGAGAACAGAAATTATGATACAATAACGATCACATGACAAATAAGAAAATGTGATGAAATAACATTATGAACTCGCATGATGATAAAGTTAAGACAAAAAGATGAACGAATGAATGTACAAATAAGAAAATACAGATTACATAAATGAACATAAAAACAGATCTAGAAAAATGTGTCTGAGGAATATCGAAAAGTGAAGATTAAATGTTGAAAAGTATATATAAAAAAATGGAAAATATAGCCCGATGAAATGGTTGAGACTATGTAAGAAAAAAGGTGAATGTGTGTGCGTGTGTTTATGTAAGCGTAACCAGTTGCGTACACAGGATTTGTTCAAGGGGGGGGGGGGGGTGTGATTTCTTCAGAAAAATGTTCTGTCAGCGGGGGCGGGGGGGGGGGGGGGGGTAGTCGTAGGAAATTTTCAAAGCCGAGGCCGGAAATTTTCGACATTTTTGAGGCCGAGACCAGGGTTATGCACACTTTTCGGGGCCCGAGACCAGCGATAATGACGGTCGAGACCGGGGGGTTGAACCAACGAACCCCCACCCCCCTCCCTGGGTACGCCTATATGTTCGTAACTATGTGGTTGTATACATAAATGTATATTCAGTATGTTTATTTGTGAATACGTATGGATGTTGTTTGTGTAACTTAAATTGAATGAGCATGTCTGGAAATTGGTCACCCATAAACGAAATTGAATGCACAAACAAGCGATTGCCCAGCTTACCGTATTAAATTGAATGCCCATTTGTTGAAAATAGCGCCTAATGATGAAATCGAATGCCCATTTGCTAATTTGAAGTTCGCGATTTGACATTTGGGTGCCCATATACGAATATGGATGCTCGGAATATGAATTTGAATGACCAAAGCGACTCATCCACGGCAACTGCACGAAATTGAATGCTCATAAACGAATTTGGGCGCGTAAAATAGGAAATTGGCCGGGAAAACCTATAGTATTAGTACAAAGGGAACTATGTCCTAATCCACACAACTTAATTCGAAATCTAGAAGTTCTCTCATACCGTCTTGTATGCGTATTACCGATAGAAGCATGGAACAGTTTTTGGTTTTTCAAATTTCCCTTTCGTAAAAGAAAACATATTTACGATTGAAGTTTTCCGATTTCTAACTATCCACTGGATAGTCATAACTGTGTTCAAAGTCAGCGCAATGAGTTAGCGAATATCACTTTGCATTTTCGCTCATATCTTGGCCATATAGGCGTCCCCGGGGGGGGGGGGGGGTTCAACTTCCCCCCCCCCCCTTTGATGAAAAAACGATTGTTTTGTTTACAATTTTTAACTGGTCTCGAGTCCACTTTTTAGCGGTCTCGACCATCATAACCAATGGTCTCGGCCCCCGAAGACACAACTTAACAAGTGGTCTCGGTCTTGGCCTAGACATTTTTTGACGGATCTTGGTCTCGACCTCGAAAACTTTGCGGTCTCGGCTTCGAAAATTGTTGACGGTCATCCCGACATATCGTTTACGCCAATGCTGTACTTGAGTATATTGTTACATTTAAAATAATACATAACAAACCCAGTAATAAACAATAAAATACGCAATTAAATAAACACTTGTCTTGGGAAGAGAAACTCCTGTACTCACTCGTTTTGAAATCCATGGTGGGGAAAACCAGCTTGTGATATGAAGCTAATCATAACCTGAATGATAACTGGTATCAATAAGCTGATAAGTGAGAGATGTAGGTCACCATGACATTTAAAAATTTTTTTTTTTTTTTTTTTTTACTGGGGAAGATTTATTTAATTTCTAAATTTTATTTAATGTATCGAAATATATTATCCATCGCGAATTTGATGAGGTTTAAACCGTTATCTCGCGATGTGTAGTGACATAGAAATTGTATCTTTTTATCAAAAAATGTAAATGTAATGTTTTGTCGAAATAATTATTCAATAGAGAAATCATCAAAAACAATTAAAAAAAACACTTAAGCCTTCCGCACACAGAGCCTACTGGACCCGATCCGACTGGTTTTCAGTCACGCTATAGTCGGTTTCGCTCAGTCGGAGCCGATTCAACATGTTGAATCAGCCTCGAATTATCTCCGACTGGCTTTTGACCGGCAAAACAGGATCATGAGGCAACGTATACTGAGCTGAACCGACTGAAAACCAGTCGGATCGGGTCGAGTCGGCTCTGTGTGCGGAGGGCATTACATGTATTTTTGAAAACGGTAGGAATTAAAAAAAAAAAAAAAATGTTTATTATTGAATAAAACTTGGACCCAACATTGATTCCAATCGGATACATGTATAGATATTTCAGCTGTTTCTGATTTTGTTTCTGATGTAGAGATTTTAAACTATGTTAAATAATGTTTGTCAATACTGTTTTATTACCAGAATATTTCCATAAGTGCATCTACTAATATTTCACCTGCGAAATGAAAAGTTCTAACATTTCTCTTTTTTTATTATTTACAACAATTCAATCACCCGTTACAGATTTGCGTTGTGATATTGACATTGTAAAAAGTATTATTTGCTAAATAAACAAACACGTATTTTTAGCTACTCTATTAGTTTTGTAATGTATTCATATTATCTTGGGGATTTCCATGCAGTTTTAGGGGTAGTACAGTTTTGGTAAGGCTGAGCTTTAGTAACCAAAACCTGCACAATAACATTACAAACTAATAGTTATAACTCCACCATGCTCGAAAGGTATAGACAATTACAAACGACTAAGTAAAAAGCCTGTTTTCATTCAAAAAGAGCCATCAAATCACAAGAGGGCGCTCTCTAAAAAAGCATTGGTTTCAAGCATTTTTCATACAAAATTTTGCATGTGATGTTTTTTTGAAATAATTATTAAATACAGAGATCATCAACAACTAAATTTATTTAAAAACCTCTTTTGAAAGTGTTTGAAAAAGTGTAAGCATTTTTGTAATTTTTTACAAAATCATCGATTAAATATGGGCCCCAGTTTATTCCGATCGGATATATTTATTGATATTTTAGCCGTTTCTGAACCGATTTTTATCAAATAAAGTTTATTCTGCCATTCAAATTGTATGCTCTTTCAAATTTAACACTCAGTTTTCCATTATCTCACAAAAAATTATTTCGTGCAGCGCCCTCTATACCAAAACTGAACTATCCCTTTAAGGCGTGTACCATCTCGTGATCAAACTGACGTGACTGATTTAATGAATCCATAAATCCACTCCCGTTTATTTAGCATACAATTATGAATCATTACATTACACACAAACAAACACGCAAAGACACATACACACTCACACGCACACATACAGATACACACATACACACATATACACGCACACAGTACACACACGTACACACGTGCACATAGGCACACACGCACGACTTGGCATGCGTGACTAAAAGAACTAATGCGCTATACAAATTGCATAGAACATGGGTTCTTTTACTACTACTCATAACAAGTCGTGGGCACGTCTTCGGAGAGAATGCCCACATACACATACACACACGTGAACACACGCACACACATTCGCACACACATATGAGCTCACAAACATACACGCATTCACACACACACACACAAACACACACATACACTTTTATTTATTTTTTTTTAATTTAAATTTTTAATTTTTTTTAAATTTTAATTACACACACACACACACACGCACATATGCGCACAAACACATGCGCTCACAAACATACACGCATACACACACACACACACACACACACACACACACATACTCACACACACACACACACACACACACACACACACACACACACACAGACACACACATATATACGCACACTCAAATGATAGAAAAGGGAAATTATCGAATCTGTTTAATACATTGCGATTTAGGGCGGGTGTAGTATTTTACTACAATTTAATACAAATGTTTAATTTACACAACAAATTAAAGAGCAAAATGTCAATATTGTCTTATAATTATAAAAACAGATATGACATCACCATGGTTATTGGGAATCACATCAATGCACTGTAAAATATTTCGTATCACTGGTTATTCGATAACATTGATATTGAATCAATAATTTTGATGATGATTATCTCTGCGAAAAGCCAACCTAAATGGAGTAAACCTTTTAGGGGAAATTAACATGCATTTTCAGAGAAGTTCTTTTATACGTTTTTAAAACACCAAACACATTAATTTTGAATGAAATTGCATCGTTGATTACAAAGACGGGGTCATGCTTAAATATTCGGATTATTTTCTCGACAACATCATTTCGCATATTATTTGTGTTTATGTATAATTGCATGTGGAGAAGTTACAAGTCAAATGAATATCAATATTTGAATAGATGGGTTTTTACTTTTGAATCTAATAATTACATGAGGAATACAAGTCAATGGAAGTAACACGTTCCATGTCGAAATTATTAAAAAAGAAAATCAACGCATACATTTTTGGAGAATAAAAAATGCATGGGGAATTTACAAGACATCGATGCTACCTTGTATACCCATTGTTGGTTCAAATGAAAAAACAAACAAATAAATACATGGGTTAATATTATATGAATAGAACATATTATTGATTGATATGATTACAGAAACAATTAATTTGTCGATTGCTGAAATGTATCAAAATAGCTGTTGAAGATACATGATTTGGTCTGACCTGGCATCATTAGGGGCGTATCCATGAATAAACAAAAACTAGGCAGGTGGTGGGGGGGGGGGGGGGGGGGGGGGGGGTGTAATCAGACAATACACCAGGAATGACATTCATATATATGAGACATTGGCTTGAATTCGAACCATGGTTTATTATATATGTTTAACATGCCTATGGTTTTACTCATTGAGCGCTGCACTTCAATCTGTTATTTCCAAAATAAAGAATATAATTATGTTTTAAGTCGAACTTTTTTTTGCCTTTTAAGGAATACAATTCAGAGAAAAGTTCTTTTTTGGGGTCACGGAATAACAGTGATCCCCACAAATAAAGAGTGGGTTTGAAATTGACCTTCAATAAAGCAGTGGTCTAAACTTAGTCTAAATCATTATTACCAATTACTGTGTGCTATTATGCATAGTATAACGTGCTTTAGGCTATATAATTATGGTGTTTGGCGTAGGGTCCATGGTGTAATCTGTCAAGTTTTCAATGACGAAGAATAACTTGAAGAGGAGGTGCACGATATACGCCCACGTTGACAATCTTCCTTGGTAGAGTGGTCATGGTGGTAGTCTAGAGAATGATGTTCGATTTTAATTGGTCCAACGGGTAGGGGTCTTGGGCTATGATGTTAGATTCAAATCTGCCGCCTTGGGGAAGGGCGTAGCTAGCTATCGCCGTATAATGCAGGATACGCAATTTTATTTCATTAGTTGATCTCAATTCAACTACTTCCCGCCGCCGCCGCCGCCGCCACCGCTTCCAGAGTGGTAGCTTCCCTTGGTTCCGGCCTGCTGTAGATCGGACACGGTGCTACCGGCTTGTACCCCACCGCCGCTGGACTTGGCAGCGGACGACATCTGGTCTGCAGCAGTGGTGTCCTTCTGAATACCATCGGAGGAGTAGCCCAGGCGGTTGGCCCCGGCGGCCTTCTGAGATTCGGGTTGGTTGGATGACATGGTGTTTTAGCTCTATAGATGTGGGAGATATCGAGAAACATGAGACTTATAAGAGTGTTAAAAGTTACTCGATTGGAGGGAGGGGGGCTATATTGTGCCCGAGTTCCCCCCTCACTCAGGCCCGGCAATTTTTGGCATTTCATGATTGGGCCACATGTACATTACACACATTTTGCAATCTACTTCTGAAAATATTGTTTTATTTTTTATGTAAAAATGAATGTGCATTATGCAACACGACCTCACCCAACACAAACTACGCTTTCCAGCTTTGTTCATACTTCAATATAATTAGTAAGCCATGCCATACTATTCGAGCAATTTACAAGTAAGCGTTTTGTTTAAAACCCAGTATAATAGTCCAGTCAATCAAGCAAATATTAGGGGGTAACCTCGGCAAAATTGCAACATGGGATTTTTCTTCGAAATTTCGTTCAGGAAACTCCCCTGAACAACATACAAAAAGTCCTAAGAAATCGAAGCTGGGGAAAGTGGTTTAATTTGCATTATAAAGATAATTAGCTAATTTGCATAATTGTGAAATAAGTCAGGGGTCATTTTATATCTAGAAATAGTACACTAGTAATTAAAACAAATATTCTAAGGTATTTTGGGGCAAGGAATCCATTTCCGGTGCTCGTTTGCGAGTGCCATATGGGCAAAACCCTGAAATCCAAGATGGCTGCTTCCTAATATGCATATTTATGAATATTATTGGTTTTCAGTGGCTACAGCCTCTATAAGGAATAATTATCTAGGTTTTCAATCTTGTTCTAAATGTATAGTAAAGATACTTCAGCTTGGTTGCCGCCTTGGCAACCTATAGCAATGCATATAGTTAGCATAATTTGATTATTTACACAATTTGCATATTCCTTAAAATCGTGGAAAGTGTAAGCCCAGAAGGTAAACAAGACGAGAAATACCACTTTTCCAAGGTTTTGGGGGGCAGGAAATCCATTCATGATGATGCCTAATTCGACGTATCACCTTGGCAACCCACATAAATCCAAGATGGCCGTCTTTGGCATTTTAAAGGAGATAATGCGATTTGCCACTTTAACAGCATTTATTTTATGAGAGTATAATTTTTTTACTGTTAGCAACCAACTACATCGAAATTTAAGTATTCCAATTGCTAATTTCAATAATTGAGAGTCCAAAAAATTATAATATTGTTCTAATATAACCAAAAGAATGAAGTCGTGTATCATTACATGTGTAATTTGGGGAGCAGCCATCTTGGATTTAAGAAGGTTGCCATGGTGCTATACTGGAAATGAGTATAAAAAATGGACTTGTTGCCCTCCCCCCCCCCCCCCCCCCCCAAAAAAAAAAAAAAAAAAATAAAAAAAATAAAAAAATAAAAAAACCTTGGAAAAGTGGTATTAAACTTGTCATTTTTACTTTCCGGGTTCCCAATATGCTCAATTTGGGGGAATATGCAAATTAGGTAAATAACCCAATTATGCAAATTATATGCATTGATAGAGGTTGCCAAGGTGGCAACTAATCTGAAATAGCTTCACTACATAATTAGAACATGAATTAACAATAATAATCTGGAATTATTGCTTATTAGCGGCTGTAACCATTGAAAACCAATAATATTCATAAATATGCAACATAGGGGCAGCCATCTTGGCTTTTTAGGGCGTTGCCCATACGACACATGCAAATGAGCACCGTTAATGGATTCCTTGCCCTAAATTACCGTAGCGTAATCGTTTTCTAGATAGAAAATGACCCCTGACCACATGTCAGAAATATGCAAATTAGCTAATTATCTTTATAATGCAAATTAAACCACTTTCACTAGCTTCGACTTCTTAGGACTTTTATTATGTTGTTCAGTGGAGTTTCCTGAACAGAATTCCGAAGAAAATTCCCATGTTGCAATTTTGCCGAGGTCAAGATCCTATATATTGACTGGACTATAAGCAAGTTTGCAATATTCGTGTTCAATTAAAAACTGTTATAGACTGTCAAAACTTGACGGATCTTGGTGGACATAACATCAACTAATATGCGAACATTTAAGAAATACATATTGACAAAAGTGCTGCAATTATCACAAAATGATACAGCGTTTTCTTTCACCCGTGAAGCGTGAATAAAACACAATGAAATTGATTATAATAATGTACGAACAATTCAGCGATATATAGAACACAATACAATTTTTTGTTATTATAAATGAACGAGAAAAAAAGCAATATAACTTCATTTACAAACTGAACGTATTGTTTTTCTTCAACCTATAGGATAAGTAAACAGCAATATACATTTTGATAATAGAACTGCAATTACAAAATGTCGAAATGTTTTCTCTAATCATGTCTTTAAACATGTTAAGATAAAGCGTGAATAAAACAAAATTTAAGTCTCACCAGAATGCAGAATTCACAAGTTGTGTAGAGTATTGAAGAAATCTATCGTAGCTTCTTCAATCCTATACTTCACAATGATCCAAAATTTAATTCCTACCCTGTTTTATCCCTGCGTGGCTGTCACGCCCATTTTACACGCCAATCGCACCCCGCTCACATGCACACTTAAATCTTACACTACCAGTGGTATAAATGTGAACACAGTCATGTAGATAATTATAATAATGCACAATGTGTATCTATAGGTTACGTATCGCATGTTAAGGGTTAACGACGAGTAGTTATCATACAGACTGACGAATCACAGCGCAGCATACGTAGGTAAGGAGGTATGTGGTGGAACGGGGGCGGGGGGTAGGGTGTCCTTTCACTGCCTTCCTGTTTATTAATACAGCTGTACACAAAAACAAGAACAAAGAAAGAAAAATGTTTATACAAGTTATTTTTGACTGAAAAAGAGCAAAGAAAAATGGGATAATAATTTCTCTATGGGAAATATACTTATTTACCCCATTGTTATGGTTAGTCTAGCTACTCCGCTACACTTAAAATGTCGAGAACAGTGATTGGCCAGTACGGGAGCATAATACAAATTGCATGTCGCCCAATCAGAAAACGCGTATCAATGACTGCATGAAGTCATACCCCATATACATATGCTGGAGAGTTCTACATAGCTTCTTACCTTGGGTGGCATTCCATAATTTTTTTTTTATTACCAATGAGGAATGTTCTGTGTTTATTTATAAATACCTGGGGATAACCCAGGCACTCGTTTTGCAATACATGGTGGGGAATACCAACTTCTGATATTATGTTAATAATAACATGACTGGTATCGCTACGCAGTATAGTATGCTGAACCTTTCTTTCTTTTATTTCAATTTCTAACAGCGCATAGAGACATACGTGATATGCGCGTTATAAATACTATTTACTATTAATACTAATAATATTAGGCATTTAGCTACGCTATTCATAGTAAACTATATCACAGCGCTTACAACATTATTATTATTATTATTATTATTATTTTTTATATTTTTATTTGTTATTATTTTTATTATTATTATTATTATTATTATTATTATAATTATTATTATTATTATTATTATTATTATTATTATTATAATATTATTATTATTATTATTATATTATTATTATTATTATATTATTATTATTATTATTATTATTATTATTATTATTATTATTATTATTATTATTATTATTATTATTATTATTATTATTATTATTATTATTATTATTATTATTATTATTATTATTATCACGAGAGATGTGGGCGAGTATGACACAAATTAATTCGACCTGGTGGTTTTAGAGCTGAAGGTTGGTTTATTCTTAAATTTATTTTAAAGTAATAACAGATGACAATGTCGAAAGGATATAATCCATCGCTGAAGAGAGCTAGTAACGTTTGTCCTTATCCACAACAGAAATCTAGAGGTTGTCTCATACATGTTGCATGCGTATTACAAATAGAAGCATGGATCAGGTTTTAGTTCTTCAAATTTCCCTTTCGTTTAAAAAACATATTTACGATTTGAAGCGTTCGGATTTCTTATTATCCACTGGAGAGTCATAACTGTGTACAAAGTCAGTGCAATAAGTTAGCGAATATCACTGCATTTTCGCTCATATCTTGGCCATATAATATCCATTTAAAGGGATAGTTGCGTTTTGGTATAGAGGGGCGCGACACAAAATATATTTTTTAGTGAGATCATGAAAAACTGATTGTCAAATTTGAAAGAGCTTACAATTTGAATGACAGAATAGACTTTATTGGATCAAAATCGGTTCAGAAATGGCTGAAATATATAACATTCGTAATAATTGTGGGGCCCCACAAATTATTCGATAATTCTGAACCAGCCTTTAAACAAATTTTCAAAATGCTTCCTATTTTCAAAAATTTACATAAGAGGTTTTTAAATAGTTGTTGATTATCTCTCTATCTAATCAATATTTCAACAAACATCACATGCAACAATATTTTTTAGTTTAAATGGGTTAAACCAATAGGTTTTCAGAGAGCGCCCTCTTGAGTTTTAACGGCTCCTTTTGAATGATAACATGCTTTTTACTTTTCATTTGTAATTTCTTATTCATTTCGAGCAAGGTTGCAGTTAAAATTATTAGTTTGTAGTGGTATTGATGTAGTGTTGGTTATTAAAATTCAGTTTTTACCAAAACTGTACTCTCTGTATCATAACTCAACTATCCCTTTAACATTACTAAGTGACATAATCACAATGATACACATTTTCTATAACCATTCATCCGCGTATCAACAAAGTTACTAGACTCCCTTTAATTAATTTCATCTGTCCCGCGATCCGCTCGCGATGTGTAGTGAAATCCAGAGCTCACGACCTTTTCGTTTACGCCAATGCTGTGCTTGCTAATGAGTATATTATAACAATTAACATGAATACTTAAAGGGATAGTTGAGTTTTGGTATATGGAGGGGCGCTACACAAAAATAATGTTTTTGTGAGATAATGTAAAACGAGTGTCAAATTCGAAAGAGCATACAATTTTATGACAGTATATAAGTTTATTTGATCAAAATCGTTCCAGAAATGGCTGAAATATCCCCGAACAATAACCATTTCTATATATTGTGGGGCCCCACAATTATTCGATAATTTTGAACCAGCCGTTAATTTTTTTTTGTAAATGCTTCCACTTTTCAGAAATTTACATAAGAGGTTTTTTTAAATAGTTGTTGATTATCTCTCTATCTAATAACTATTTCACACAAACATCACATGCACAATATTTTATTCAAATGTTTGAAACCGATAAGTGTTTAGAGAGCGCCCTCCTCGAGTTTTAATGAGCTTCCTTTTGAATGAATATAAAGGCTTTTTACTTAGACATTTGTAATTGTTCATCCTTTCCGAGCATGGTGGTGTTATAAACTATTAGTTTGTAATGTATGGTGCAGGTTTTGTTTACTAAAATTCAGTTTGACCAAACTTTACTCTCTTTACCAAGAACTCAAACCATCCCTTTACAACCCAGTAATATACAATAAAATACGCAAGAGAATCCCTTCTGTGTTCACCTCGATTTTGCAATCCCTAGTGGGGAAAACAGCTACTTTGTTGATCTGATGCCAATCATAACCTGAATGATAACTGTTTTCAAATGAGCTGATACTTGAGAGATTCCGACCTGTCCGCGCCGCTAGCGCTTGGGGGAGATATATCGACAAGCTATGGACAAGCCCGTATAGCGAACACCTCGTGTAATTGCACGTGGTCGTAATACACGTAGCCTATGAGCGATTCCGCGTTGGCGATATCTATCCGGTCTAGATCAATTTATAGTTTGCAAATAATATCAATTAGTAGACGGTATCTTGGCCACATTTGTATAATCCCCATGTTAGTAAAACTATGTTCTGTCACTTGGTTGGTAATAAGAGCGTACATTTCATTTTTAGGGGGTGGGGCGTTTCCACTACTGCTCATTCACCTTTAACTCACTCGTTTAGCAATCCACAGTGGGGAAAACCAGCTCGTGATATGAGCTAATTTGATACAATGAATGATAACACGCTAGAGCGGGCTAGCATGACCTTTGTTTGTTTTGTTTTTAACTAAAGGTTATTAATGTTTCTAATATTGTATTTAATGAAATAAAAATGACTACGTCGACAGATAGTATCCATCGCGGGATCGATGAGGTATCGAGGTTTAAAAGGGGATAGTACAGTTTTTAGTCAAACAGATGTTTAGTCACTTAAACTTGTAAGTTAGCAATGAACAACTATCAGTTATAATGCAATGATGCTTGAATGGTAGTAAAAAATATAAAACGGTTCAGGTACAGGGGCTAGGATTAGTTAATCGGATATATTTTTGGTTATTTCAGCTGTTTCTTACTATTGTTTCTGATGTAGAGATTGAAACTCCAAACACATCAATCATAATATCTTTCTCGAATAGCGGAATGTCCAAACCTGTTCATGCTTTATACGAATACAACAATGTGTATTGTGAGGAACCGCTATTGTTCTCAGTAGGGGTTTGTGCATGTTGACAATGTTACCTAGATCCCCTTTAACATTTTAGTTTACAAATTGCGTTTTTTTTCTAAATTTGCGCAACAAAACCTTTTTTGAATGAATAACACAGTATTAACTTTTATCTCAGGCATAACGTATAGTTAACAAATGATGTTTTTTTAAATTTCGCATCAACTTTTTAATGATAACATGTCCCTATTTTCTTTTATATCCAGGATCCCAATTAACAGGAAAATATCGCCCTCCCTCTAATGAAGATGCGAGAAAAATACGAACATGAAAGTCCACATGGTTTACGATTAGCGTTCAAAAATACTCGGGGGGCCCCCCCCCCCCCCCGTTTATTTAACAAAACAATTTAAAACATTGAACCAAACGTAAGAATTTATTTTTGTTCGCAGTCGGGGGTGATAGGTCTCGCCGGGAGGTCCTCGGTGGAGTAGACTATTAAATCACCTGTTACAGAAGCTGCGTCGTGATAATTGACATTGACGCTACTCTATACTTTAGATTGTAATGTATTTCATATTATCTTGGGGATTTTCCATGCAGTGTGGGTAGGTACGGCGTGTACCATCTCGTGATCAATCCAACGTGGCTGATTTGATCAATCCACTCCGTTTATTTAACAAACAATATAAAGGGTACCATCCCCAAAAATAATATTCCTTATTATAGAAGGGGGGGTAACATCTTTAGTATTCCATTCCATCAACGAAAGTTTCACACAAGTATGTTTTCAGAACAAAATATAATTGGAAACGCATCACCATTCTAAAGCATGCGTTCATTCGTCATGATTGCGAAAGATCTACGGTAGTGCGGAGCAAACGAATCGCCGGGATTCTATTGCCTACAAACGTACGCGTTGAATAGCATTGGCGCATTCCCCCCTCGCAAATGTTTGGCCCGTATGGATCACGGAAATATTAGTTGTTCCGTATAGTGGTGGAAATTAAATTGCTTTGTTATGAATTAGCACAACCCTTTGCAAAAGTTTGGTTCTATTTGATATCACAAAAACGTACCAAAACATATAATAATGGTTGTTCTTTGCTGTGGTCCCCTTTAAATCATTGAACCAAACGTAAGAATTGATTTGTTTTTTTCGCAGTCTGGGGGTGATAGGTCTCGCTGGGATGTCCCTCGAGTGAGTAGACTAGAGAGAGTGGAGGAGGAGAGAGAGACAGACAGAGAAGGTGGGAGTGGCGTGGTCTATATATCTTACAATTGTATTATGATTATATTGTAGAAGTAAAAATTCGCATTTCCAGCATTTTAAATGTGTTTCTTATATAAAGTGCCATCATTATTATCTAACACTTTCAGAGCATATGTCAATACAGTGTCGCATCAGGCAGTATACAATTTAAGTTAATTTATCTAATTTGATTTCATTTAAAAAATGAAATAATTTCAATGTCATAGGTCATTTCATAAAAAATGAAATGCAAATTGTATTTCTTTTAATTTAATTTATTTTCATTTCATTTAATGTTGTTTGTTTCTCTGAGACTAAATGTAACTCTATTGATAATTTTGTTGTATGATTTAAGCCCTTTGTAATGTCGAGTAAGAATGTAAAGCATATGTTTTGGGGCAGGGCAGTATGAAGACTGCAATTGCTGTTTTTTGGAGTTATACATGATACTTGTTCAGAATTTGGTTATTGGTTTAAAGTTGTAGTGGGGAAGCTATGGT